>JACMIJ010000008.1:0-74355 GCA_014805365.1 Koerneria luziae | reverse complement strand
TTTCTCTTCTTCGTCCATTAGCTCTCAGAAAATACCGAAATGCCGCCAACCGAGGAGATCATTACGGAGTGAGTTATTTTGTTGTTTAGTACAAAATTTCCTCTTATATCAGGTTTCATGCTCAATTGCACATTAACAGTAAATTCACAAAAGCCTAGAAAAGATAACCAAATGTTCGTATGTCAACCCGTCATCCCCTTGTCTCTTCACAACCTCTGCATCCCTCTGCGCGAACTTTTGTGACCTTAAAAAAGTGACCTAGTTTAGGGAAAAGTTTGTTGCATGCATTTGGCCTTATTTTCTGCCGGCCATTCATATTTTGTCTTTTGCTGATAAAATGTAACAATATGAGATGATCGTTCACCGTGGGGTGAGTGATAGCCGATAAGCGACCGGGAAACAGCAGACATTGGTGTTGCGTCAAAGACACTTCCCTATTCTTAAATCTTTCAAAGCGTTTTGTTGCAAATTGTAGAAAGGAAGAACAATATCTATTAACAGTTTGCTACTTCCGTGTATGTTGTAACCTTCTCAGTTTGCGAATTCTTTCGATAACCTTCCCATACGATTCGTCGTTCTCTGCACGTTTAGTTAAGAACTTGGCGCAATGTTGGGGAACACGTGTTTTGACAACGCGATGATGGTGATGATCAGCAACTGCCTGTCACTCTCTCTAGTTTCTTGTCTGGTAACTTCCCGGCTGTCACGTAGACCGGCGGTTTCCCGCTGTCCGCCGGCATTCGCCCGAAAAGGACAGAGTTTCGCACGCAAAACGGCCATTTCACGTCTCTATGGAGGCAAAACCAGTTTAGCATGTATTCACCCCCTCTCTACATACAATTATTCGACCAAAAAATCGTTTCCCCTTATGCTGCATTTCATATGCGGGGCGGGTGAAAAGACATTGCGATGATCCGCAACAGCGAGCATACATACACAGTTTTCTGAGTATGTCGAATTGCTTGCCGCGAAAATGAGATCACAATGATAGCGAGCAGGGTGCTGCCTAATGCCGCCACATATGAAAAGTGAAACTTGACAATAATTCATAGTAATTCCTGTGTCAGCAATGTTGATGATATGCGAAATTGAGTTCTAAGCTAAGAATTCCCACCATAAGCTAAAACAGATCAAACGTTGGACCTAGTGAAAACCAGAGGACATTCAAACAATCATCGGTGTTCAGGGAACCGTGCAAATGCCTCCGATGGGCAGTCAGCCTGCAGAGCGGATTTGAGCACAGTCAAGTAAGTATTCAATTTTCGTTCTCAGTTTTCTGTGAATATATTAACCGATCCCGAGGTGTAGACACTTGTCTGTCTTGTAAGGATCAGTGCAATAGCAAGGGAGAATGCAGAACAAGAATGAACAATCTGAGTTGTCCCTGAATTGCATTCCTGTTTTGTCGGAAAGCGAGAGCTACGCTGCTATCTCTCATCGACATCTATTAATGTATTCGTTGTTTATCAAACATTTGCCGTGAATGGTATATGTTGTGTGTCCCAATACACGCCATTGTTGTACGTCTACGCATGAGATTGATGTTCAAGATCTTTTTTGTTATCAGAAAGCAGCAAGATGGGTCAAGGCAAATTGACAACATGACGGTAAACAAGAAGGGAAAGATTACTAATATCAAGAAATCGGCACTCACCAGTGACATTCCGCTACTGTAATGTGCAGAAGCAAAATAAGATTAACTAGTCTTAACCAGACCATATTTTGAGCCTTGCACATTATAGTCCTGTTCATTGAAGGAATGTGTGTTTGTGCCGGTTTGTTGCCAAAACGAATTGAAAATAGATGTGGTCAATTGTTGTTTCATTTCGCATTTGTTGATGTCACCGCAGTTGGCGAACGAGTCATTGTTCAGTTCGAGCGTCTGTATCGGAAAGGAGTGCAATGCATCACACAAGAGGAGCTGGACAAGCTGAACAAGATGAGGCACCAGGAAGACGCCCTCGCCGCACTCTACGGACGCCTTCTCCTCCGCGAGGGAACCCGTCGGGTGAGTGTGCTGACACAACTCTTTCTATCTCATCATCTAAGACTTGAAAGTACGCGATCGACGAATGTGCGAACAATCAGAGAACAAAATGTCACAATGTACGCCATTTTGACGGAAAGTGCAAACTACAGTTGCATGATCACTTTGTGATCACTCCGGCACATAAAGCACACTTGCTTGGCGGAGTTCCTCCATTTAGTAACAACAAACAAGTTGAACAATGTCAAGAAAATTATATTATTTTGAAAAATTGTCTCATGGTTTCATATCGCTTTCATTTTATTTGAAAAAAAAATTGCAACAATATTTAATGTTTGTTCTTTAGCTAACCAACTGCCGTTGGGATGATATCATTTTGGCCAGGACCGATCGTGGCAAGCCTTATCTCGTCAGTCCCGACAACGCTCCATTCAGTCTAAATATCTCTCATCAGGTATTGTCCTGCTTCTTTCATTATCATCGAATTGTACTTTTTTCGAGAAAAAGAGCAACACCCCGAAAGAACAATGAACGTGTCTCAAATTAGAAGAAGAAAGAACGTGTTAGCGAGTTGTCGAACACGCAATTGCGGTTGTACAATTCCAGCAAACGGGAACAATAAGAAATACACAGTCCTATAGATAGCCATAGACATCTTTCTCCGCTGCAGAGATGTTGTTCATCGGCAGAACTTTTCGCCTTACATTGTCTACAGTTAGGTATCAACAATAACCAGACAATTCGCGAAAAATAAAACGTCAGTCACCGTAAGAATAGAAAGAGAGCGCTAAATCTGTAATTCTCACATAGTATGGTACATTTTCCAAACAAATTTACATAATAGGTTGAACAATAAAACAATTGATTTCGTGAGAGATGTCTCACTCGATGATCTTTGTACGTCGAACACAGACGAACAAACATGCTGGTCCCAAGTGTTTTTGCGTTGCCCAATGTAAAACAGAAAGACAACTGTTCACGTCAGGCAGACATTTTTGACGAATTTCGGTAATGTGTTTTTGTTATTTGTTGTCGTTTCAGGGCAGTTATGTTGCGTTCGCCAGCTCATGCAGTACACGCGTGGGAGTCGACGTCATGAGGCTCGACAAAGAAAGTTCGTGAACACTATCATTTTAACCTGACAGAACAGTTCAAAACGACAATTTATGATAGTACTGGCGTAACAATTCTGTCACATTCTCAACAGTAGAAGATATTTCAATGATACTGTTCAATTTCGGACCGTTTTTTTGTCGCTTAGATCGTCACTGTGCTAACAAAACTATATGCTACAACTGTCGCGCAACTACATAAGAAACAGATTGGTTGTCAAACGAAAACTACTTTAGAGTTTGTTTGGCAAGGTCACCCCGGTTAGGATGGCATGCAGACCCCGGTCCTTCTCTTCCTTGTAGATTGTCCGGTGATAGGCAGACATTGTGCGATGTACTTTGACCCCCCCCCAGTTTACCGTTTGAATAATCTATTATTTTCAACTGGACTGGATTAAGGGATCTGCATGGAATCCGGGTAGAATTAAGGGCACTGTGCTGCCCCTACCACCCTCCTCTTCCGACTCATGCACTATTGTTGCCCTTTTGAGCTTTTCTCTTTTGTATGAGACGATAGCGATATAATTATCTCTTTATTTTTTGCACTTCTAATTAATTAGATGCTTGCCGTTGCATGCCATCTGTATTGAATAGAAAGATCACTGCAACAGTACAAGATGGAACTGGAGATGAGATAAACGAAAGATCACTGTGAAGTGAACTCGTTTATAGTCAGCTTCACAATGACGAAGCATCCAGCCAAAAACGGGTATCATCCCAATCTACTTGTACTCCTTGAGGCATGTTGATGTGCCGATAAGGAGATGTTTGAAAGGATTACGGAGCACTTGGGGGAAATGGTCTCCTTGTTCAGGGAACAGCAAGTCCGCCGATGAGTACATCAATTCAATGGCCAAATCGGCGTCCGATGAGGAACTCCGTCAGATGAGAGGACAGCCGACCGAGGCGATGAAGATGACGATGTTCTACCGATACTGGGTAGGTTGGCTGTGGATATCTGTTAACACATTTAAATGCTGTTGCTCAAGTTTTCATATTCTCACTAGCACACTTAGCACAAACGCTGTGTTTGCAGTGTCTAAAGGAAGCAATCCTGAAAGCAACCGGCGAGGGCATCATGAAGGATCTCAATAGACTTGATATGCGATGCAACTTCAACGATAGATATAGGAATGGTACGTGTTCCTCTCCTATTTACATGCAAAACACCATTGTCTTGCAAGAATTCCTCGTGCGCGTAGCACTCTTGTTGACCGCAATTGGTGTTGACCAATTGAACAAAGGACAAAGAATATCGCGCCATTATATCTCATAAACATTTAATTAATTACCCTGTTTTCCTTTTTATTTTTTGTTTCATTAGAAGAAAGTTCCCGTTGCAGGTTGTTTCGTTACTTCTACCACCGTTTTGGAGGACGGAAAGCCGCAGAGGCAATGGCAATTCGAAGAGTCTTTCATTGACAGCAATCACTCCGCAGCTGTATGCAAAGAGGTCCGTAACTTACTCCTTGAAATATAACGATGGGAAAAGCGGTACCACACATATTGGAGAGAATCCTCTACGTCACCTATGGCACACATCATGCTGTACATCTTCAGCATGCATAAGAAATATTTACTTAAATAATGAGAGCTTGGCAGTGTTACCTTGGCATGCGGTGGTGCAGTACAGCAGTTATTTCAAGTATGAGCTCTTGTCGTCTTTGACAGTTTTTCCATTTACAATAGGCTCAATCTAGACTTTGCCCTTTTTTGTTCATGGTGAGCAGAAGAAGAAGAAGTACAATGGCAACTGATCATGAGCTCCGCCAGCGGAAAGCGAGTTTCCACAATGGGATTGGTACAGTGCAGGTTTTGCTGCTTCCATTCACGTGATTCGAGTGACAATCATTTGATTGTCAACGGTGCGCTCTGGCCAATAATGGCGAGGGTATGTACGTCTGCGTTGCCAATTTACAATCACACTTGAAACTATTTGTGAAAATGCATAGTTCTGCGTTCTACAACGATCGCTCATGTGAATGGCTTATGGGGTCGATCCTGTTTTCGTATCACTAATAGTTGCGCAAATACTTTTTGATAGCTATGCATTTGGACCGAAAGCACAGCAGCTGATGTCGATGTTCCTTCTGGAAACATCCTTGTTGGCCCCTGTTGCATTAACTGCGCGAGCAGCTTCTCCTCTGCTCTCAGAGCAATCCAATTATGGCTTGGTTTGGACAGATTATCACTGCTTCGTGATAGACCGTTTTGGAGTGTTGGTGTGTTGTCTGTGTGAGTGTATGGTGGGTTGTTCGGAGAGTGTGCTTCACACCAAACACACCAGTCACCCCCCCCCCCCTCAATCCCATTTTCGAGAACAGACGATCATACTGATTGTACACATTAATCACCATCGGCATCAGTCCTCTTTTCGTCGTAGACTCTCCTCCACAACTGCGTTGTACGTGTGCAAATGGACATGGAACAGCCAGTCAGCAAATATTAAGCTATCAATAAATTACAGTTGGACGTGCACAATGACTGTAAACAGTGTTGACCAAGTCACCAAACTGATGGTTCTTCGGCAGTTCTTATCGATTTCCATTGCACAAATCAGTGTGTGATGATGCGGGTGTTGCTCGTCGCTTGGCGAATTCGCTGCGTGGTGGCCATCGGATGATGGTGCGAATCCCGACCACTCCCTGTATGTGGCCGTCGGAGAATGACCTTGTCTCTCTCTCCTTTGCTACAAACGGAAGTGTCGTTTCAAGCAGTCAAGGCTACTGCAAACACTGCCGGCCGGCTGCAGATTGTGTAACACGCAGCACGGAAATGGAACGAACGCGCGAATGTGTCCCGGTAGTGTACATGGTTCTCATTTCAATGGAGGCTGATGTATAAATCCTCCTTCATAGACTGCACTGGAGTTGGGTTCCTTAGTAGATTCAGTACCCAAGAATGTCTCGATAGCCGGAAGTGTGGACAGACGACAGATAAAGTGCATGAGATTTGATCCCTTCTAGACAAAAAGTGTTTGCCTTACACTTTTGCCATGAAGTACATCTGATCTCTCTACTATGTATCTGATAGTGATAAATGATCACTTTAGGAGGTTTGATCTGCACCTCAAGTATTTAGTGTGTGTCTGTGTTGTATTCGCCGACCACTAACAGATTCAAACAAAGTGACAAGAATTAGATCAGTATCTGCTGAATCACAAATCACAATAAATACGCAAAGATTCGAACGTTCATATCAACGAGGAACGGCAAAGAAAGTTCATACTAACTATATAAACTGACAAAGTATTGATAGCAAAGTAATTGTGTCGTTTCAGCGTCGCATCCCTCCGTACTGCATGTTCGCCAAGGACAACGAGGCCAAGCTGCTGTTCTCCAAGGTACGTCGCCGACTATTTGTTCTACCATTGTTGGGCAGAAAAAAAAGAGGATAAGGATCGGGAGACCAGGCAATGGTCATTCGAATGACTCATCCACCATGCTCACTTTTTCCCCACTCACATCTCGACTGCTTTTGTGGCCGGCTAAATGGTCATCATCACTCTTATTGTCTTGAGCACCAAGAGTCACCTGGTTCCTGGACAATGAGGAGACCGGAAAAGATAAATTGAAGATGGTGTGGAACTTTGAACAATAGTCTAGCTAGAGGGAAATATGGAAGCTGAAATAGATGCATGTACTTGGCTATCCAAATTGATGTATTAGCTACTGTGTTAATTGTACCTGAAAATTATTTCGAATAGCCTGATAGGGAACATTGCAGATGTCATTCGAGAAGTTGGTCGAGCACGCATCCGTCATCAATCCTCTTCCGGTGAATGCGATGCAGGCTTGGGACGACTTCTCGCAGAAGCCAAGGAAACAATTCTAACCCGCCGCCCGGTGCCATGACAAAACGGTGCTCGTCCCGCACAATATATGTCTGTCCACATTGTCATTCCTGTCATCTATCGCACTCATCTCTTGTCTCTGGCAGACAATCTTCACACTCTAACAAGTATCAATACGACCACATAATCATCAGTATAATCATCACTCGTTCATTCATTTTCTTTCATTCAGCATTACCCTTAAGCCTTATTACACGTTTTGGGTGACTTCTCGACATTGAAGCTTTTCAGCTTTGTTATTTATTGTCTAACTGGATACAGTTATGGACACCACAGATAAAGAATATATGTTATGTGAAGTGGCGTACAAGCAAATGTCTTTCTTGGGACAATGCCAACACGAATTTCGGGAAAAAACTCAGATGACCCTCGAAGATTCCTTCCTTGAACGCAATAAGAAACTTTTTAAGTATATTCTTGCTATGTGTGCTGCACCGGTAATACACTGTGATAAATAAACCAATAAGTATTTGTACGAGCGAGACCACCCAAGAAGCGTTGCTTCTCCTCGGCTGTTCCTCTGATCCCCTCCGCTCCACCCCTTAGAGGCACTGTCGCTTATAAGTGACGAGCGCAAAAAAGTGCGCATCTTCTGTGGTTCAGTGCTTGAAAATTCACCACAACATCCATGAAGGGAAGGTTTCATTCTGCATTTATTAAACAGTTTCTCTTCAATTTGATGTTGTTTAATATTATTTAATGCATTGTTTAACCTTGTACACTGCTCTCGCGATTATAAATAACATCTCTATTACTTTCATTCTTCCTATTTATGCTATTCTTGTGCAAATGGCTTATTACGCCAATCACAGTGGGAAGCTAGAATAATCGGACCTCGGTTTTGGCTCTCTTGTAGCCACTCCTTTACAAGACGGACTAGAAGAAGAAGGTATTTGAGAGCCAGGTTGTATGTGGTTTGCTCTTGTCGTCTTCGGAAGTTGTCCGAACAATGCTGGCTGGAGTGTTTCCGGAGGTGAGTGGGTGGTGTTGGTATCCTTGTGAGGAGGGCGCTGATCAAGTGTTCCTGTGTTGTTGTTCTCGAAGGCTGCTCGATTTCTTTTCTGTTTTGTGGCTGCACCGGTTATGAATCTCTCCTCTTCTTCTTCTTCTTCTTGGTCGTCATCGCATGTGATGAGCGGGCGCCGAACAATGCGTCCAGAGTGCATCAAAACTGTTTGCTCTCCCTGGTTCTGCTCCAGGTCGCGGCCGCCTCTACTTTGTGTTGGTCTGATGACCACAAACCGTTCCGTTTCGCGGTCCTCACCCGGGGAAGGATGTCTCGGCGATCCAGGCCTGTGCTTGCCCATCGGGGATGGAGGCCCCCACCCGAGGCCCCACCCGACGCCCCTCCCTCCTTCACCCTCCACCCTCACCCTCATCATCTGACTGAGCAGTGGTGATTGACCGAGGGTGTGGATCTGGTTCCATCCAACCATGGAATCACCTCTAACCATTCGCAGCATTCGTTTGCTGTTCAACATGCGAGGTGGTATCCGACTGCTGGCCATAGACAACGGAAGGTGCGCACCTTATTTCGGGTGACCGGCCGACTGTCTGGGCGGTGCGCACCGATCCTCGAGACGCACCCCGTCCGCTGCTTTCTTTGCTATCACAAATCCTTGCGCAGATCATCTCTTGCACTTCGCTCTTAAGGTTCAGCTGTTGTCTTTTGAAGGGCTGAGAGGACACTCTTGGAGCCACATCTTCCCACGTGTCGTTCTATTGGGATATGCTGTGTTGAACCGTCTGACGGGAGTTACCCGTCTTGGGGAGACTTTCACAAGACTATCACTACATAATTTGCTGTATCTAGCCAAGTTTTGCTGTCTACACCTCTGACCAGTACAAGTTACACAGCAAACGTGTGAAAGACGACGTGTGAAAGAGGAGTCGCTGGATGGATGTGCGGTGGAATGAATGTGTGCCCTCACTGAATCTCTCGCTCAATCTCCTCCTCCGTTGTCATTGAAAATGAATATCTCCCGATTGGTCACATTCTGTGTGGTGGCTATTCCAAGTGTGTCTCCAATTGATCCTCACGCTATGTGTGAGGTGACACTATTTCGGTCGGATATGCGTGGTTTTGTGATATTTTTTCTCGTTCCGGTAATTGCGCGGTTCTCTTACTATACTTCTCTTACCATTTGCGCTTTTTAAACCTTCATGCCATTCTTTGAAACGTAGATTTTTCTGGCTCAAATAGTCGCGGATACTAAAACTTATGCGTTGTATGCGTTACGATCCAGGCCAGTTGTGAACGTAAACGTTGCCTTTTTTCAACGGCTAGAGGTTCATGTGTACTTTCGCAACGACTACATTAAGTGTGAAACAAAACATTGCCGTGTTCAGTTTCAATTTCCATTTACTGACCGTCGTTTTGCATCGTATCGATGTCTCCTGCTCGCTCCATGATAGTGCATCTGACCGCCATTCTATTTGCCCGACTGTTGTTTTTCTGCTGGTGCCCCAGGCTTATGGGCAGCAAAGACAGGATTATACCCGGAGAGGGAAGGACTTTTCCCCTGAAACAATTGTGCTCTTTCTTTTGCTCCTTCCTCAATAATCTCTATATACGGAACAGTGCTGAGTGCCTGCTCGATGGTTTGGGGCGGGAACCTCACCCCCCCCCCCGGGGGCAGCCACTCGCCAAGACGTTTTCTGAAGACGCACTCCTTGGTCTTTCATGCGTACCCGTAACCTGTCTCGTTAGAACGTAAGAACTGATCGTGGTTAATTCTCTTTTGAAGGGCTTGAATTCGTTCTGCATTTCCAGTTCTCCATCAATTTCTACATGTTTTCACTTTTTGCCTCGTTTTGGTTTTTTTGCGCGTACGTTGTCCTTCTGTGCACGCGGCCTGTTGCAGATGTTAATTCGGACGTTGGTGGTGGCACTGGGATTCGTCCGGTTGGCCGCCAGCGAATCGAAGCTGCAACAAGTGGACGATCCTATTTTGGTGAGTGTGTTCTCTCCGTCTTCGCTTCCATTGTTGATGACTGCTTCGAGCAGTTCAGCTCAACTCTTTTGCGGCCGCAGCGCCCGAAAACAAAATCCGTAAGGCGAGCGCGCAACAATTTTCGGAATCAGTCTTTTTGTGTGTGGCTGCTTGACCGCGAGACGCATTCGGAATGGTGTGTTCAAACAGAGACGACGAGACCGTGGCACGAGAGCAAAGCTCACAACGAGAACTGTGTTAATTGCCGACGAGCCGCTCATGCAGTCCAAAAATCACAGACCCCGACAACGTCTTTCGGCGGTCAAGAGCATTTTCTGACAGGGAGTGGATGTAGAAGCAGAGTTCCTTGTGTAAAATGTCAAGTAAGTAGTGCTGTAACAGGGAGCTCTGCTTATGATTAAAGGCTCTTGCTTCATGAAGCTTAAAGTGCAGACTATCATGAGCTTCTCAACATTTCTCAACATTGCAGTTTCTCAACGATGTATCCGAATACGAAACAGTGCTCACTCCACAAGATTTCGAGAATGCAGCAGCCCATTTGGCAACACACGCAGCCGATGGCGACATATGGGATTCGGATGCCATGTACGGCAAGGACCGATTCGAAGGAGATATCGCCAATGAGAATGTAAGCAACCCTTCGTGTATGAATTGTATGGTGGATGATAAGCATGAAACCGTAAATGGGCTGTGTTCTGTGTGTGTTAACTGCTTTGTAGCACATCTTGCAAGAAACTCGCAAAACCATAAGTTTGCGATCCGCTGTAGTCTGCTGCTCTCCTCGTCGGCCTGTCTCACGTGATCACGCGTCTTGCATCCGTATCTCTCAAATATGTCCTTTCGAAGCATCTTCTGTATGTACATGTCCTTTCACTGGTGATGATCGTCAGCAATGCAATAATGAATAGGCTCCCGATGATGGAAGAAGAAGAAGTGTCTCTATTGATATAAACTGCGTGCGACAGTCGTCAAAACTCATCGCATCAGCTCAGACGAGCAGACCCTCTTAAGCTTCCGATAGGGAGGCAAATATTGATAGCACCCTCCCGGTCAGCAGACAAATTAGACGGGCACAATAGGACAATTACAAGGTGGTTCACATCTTGGAATAGGAGACAAGGGGGAGAAGAGGGAATTCTCAATTCAAGAAATTCGCTCAGTTGAATACTATCATATTCTCAGTTGTTTTATTTCAGTTAACTGCTCATACCGTTGAGCTTTTCCTCAACGGTGGAAGAAGTGGTGAAGGATTCCAGTCGAATGCCATTAAAAATAGGCATCAATTATGGCCAAACGGCAAGATTCCATACGCACTCTCCAGTCAGTACAGCAGCTACAGGTAATTGCTTGAGAGAACTACAATATATATATATATATGAACATGCAGTTTAATTGCATTTCGAATTTAGTGCAAAAATACAAAAGAATTCCTAAAGTTGCTCAGTTGTTGCCAAGAACTGTGTTTTTTCAGTCGATCATTGATAGCTGCATCGATGCAGGAATATGCAGGCCACACATGCATCCAGTGGGTTCCAAAAACCGCCTCCGATGTGAACTACGTGTACATTCACCCAGATCGGGGATGCTATTCGATGGTGGGAAAGATGGGTATGTTCCACCACACGCGATATTGTCTAGCAAAGACGAGCATGATACTCTTGAAGTAATGGGAAGAGGTTGTATTTCAATCAATAATCCTGGAAACATTAAGTGTATCTTTTGAATGATTCAGTGATAATATCCCTAGAAGGGCTCGCTATCACCGGGAGACACACAGTCTGTGCAGGAAGAGTCTCCCGGTCTGCTCTTGTTTGAGTGTGGCGATGATCCGCTGTTGTTCAGGAGGCAAACAGATGCTATCACTGGGATCGGGTTGTATCCAAAAGGGAATCATCATCCACGAGCTGATGCACGCCGTCGGATTCTTCCACGAGCAGAGCCGGACGGATCGCGACAGCTTCATCACCATTCTCTGGAACAACATCCAACCGGGAATGCAGGGTCCGTGCCTTTCATTCGATTCGTTGCTCTTATCCTAGTTGTCAGAGGAATAACTTCTTTCTGAAGAATTACTTGGCAAATAACACTTTTGTCTAAAGTACTTTCAAAACGTTACAAGATAAGATCACACTCCTATTACTCTTCCGCATCTTGATCTTCATTATTGGTAAAACGACGGAATTGTGGTGGGCCTTCGGGTCACCCGGCGTCAGTTTTCCGCATTGTTCTCGTTGCTTGAGTTGTCTGTTCTGTCCACAATAATCCGCTTACCTGCTTGTGCTTTTGAAAAAAAGAAAGCACCAGAGGCAGGCTTTGTTCTTAAGACCATTGGGAAAGACTTCCACCCAGAAGCTGAAAGGGGGATATAAACTACAGTCTCAGACATCAATTTTCACAATATACAATTTTCTGTGTGAATTGCTTCTGAACAATTTCTGAAGACATTTCACAATATGTAGATTTTGAAAGTTTTCATTTTGAGAATAGAAACCATTGTCCAACTTTTCAGGACAATTTGAGAAATACGGCCAGGGCACAATCCAGTCACTTGGTGCTGAATACGACTATTCGTCGATCATGCACTACGGATCGAAAGCGTTTTCGAGGAACGGCCAGCCGACGATTGTACCGAAGAAGTCAGCGTCCATCGGACAAAGAAGCGGGTTCAGCAAGATCGATGCCTATAAGATCAACAAGCTCTACGGATGCACTACAGGTACGTCCGTGTATACATCACATGTACTTTCATAGTAAAACTACTGTCGTAGTTTGCCTGCTTCTAAAAACGTTGAATTACAGCTCTTTATGGAGCCAAAACACAAGTGACCGTTGACCACCTGTGTTTTGGTGCAGAAAAAGAGAGGAAGAGAAAGGTGTATGTAGTTGAGTGGGCGACACCAATGACACACGAGTAGGGCACATGTGTCAACACGCTCGACGTTTGATCGTTTTGGAGAGGATTGCCCCGCCATCCTCGAACACTTTGTTCTGCTCATCATGTTCCTTCTTGGTCCATGAGCTCGTATCACAACTCTAAGTCAAAAGTGGATGAGCGCTTCTTCTAGTAACACGTTTTTCTTGCTATTTGGAGAATAGCAAGAAAGTTACCAAAATGACTGTGGCATATGTTAGAGGCAGCGAACACTGTGCCTGCAAGATATTTCCCATGCGCGCAAAAGTCGCTGAAATGCTCTTTGATCACGCGCCAATCTTCAATGAGCATGCTGGGATGCGCTTCGTATTGTGAATCTGTCAGCTAAACGGGACGATATCTCTTTTCGGCTATTGTACGAGACTGCGCGTCATAGGAGCAATCGCTCGGGGTTGTTTATAGAAAAGGGAACGCCTTATCGAGCAGAGAGAATGACGAAGCAAGAGCACGGTGAAGGGGATGCGAGCTGCATGTGCTGCGACGATATGTCTGGTCATGCCTTGTCCAAACGATAGTGACTGACTCATGCGCAAGATACAAATACCTTTGAGCATTTGATGGAATACACGTTATCTTTGCGTGTTCTAGTGAATTTTGATGCTCTTAGGAAAAAAATGACAAGCTTTGCTTGTAAGTGCAGTTCAATCCACTGATCAAAGCTGAATCTCGTCAATCCAGACGATCTTTCTCGTTTCTCGTTTCGCCCTCATCATCACCATCGAGAGGACCTGAACTTCCTGAGAATGGTTGACTGCAATCGGATCTCCCGCGTTGCCTCCTCTCATCATTCCCGTTGTTGAGAACGGGAGATCCTTCGGCGGCTCAACCGAACCCCGACTCTGGGTGTTCCAATTGTCTGTGCTTGAGCAACACGCACACGCGATCCGGTGAAGAACACGACAACAAACCAAAGGATCACCAAACCGCTTTCGGGGGGTTAGAGGAGAATGCGGGTGGCCACCGGGTAACAGAGGGAGATCAGGAACGTTTTACACACTGCATGCTGATTAAGGCGAAACACAACGAAATAGCGCAATGGTTAAGCGAACACGAAACACTGAACGTTGTTCATCCTGCCTGGAACAAAACACAATTTAGTGTTACACAAATACAGAATTTTTACCGGTAGTACATAACTAAATACAACTTTAACTATATGCTTTCAGACAACATTGTCGCAACGACGGCCGCTCCTTCTGGCACAACCGCTGCGCCGGCTCCGCAGACGACGACCACGATGGCACCGCCGCCAATGCCAACGGTGGACAACTGCAAGGATCATCGTGGAGACTGCAAGCAGCTCGCCGAGCAAGGTTCGCCCGTTCGTCTATTAACGGAACGATTCAGCTGATTTGCGTCTCAACAATCGTTGTTTACTGGTTGTCAACAAAAGGTGAACTGTCAATAAGAGCCCGCACATCATGCAGCCAGACGATGTTGACCACTGAGAAGCTGTTAGGGTAGAGAAATCAGGGACAGAATAGAGACAAAGAGCTCACAGTGAAAGATCGCCTAAGGCATAAAAAGACATTGATAATTCGATCTTCTGCAGGATGGTGCGGAAGAAACCCGCCATGGATGAAGCAATATTGCCCTGTCGCATGTGGAATGTGCCCAAGAGGTAATGGTCCACTCTACCCTCTATCAATGAACGCCTACAATGATCCCAAGCATGACATCATCAAAAATCATATGCATGTGTCTTACTTTACTTCTTGAAATGTTGATGAAAACCAATTTCAATATTAGTTTACTATTCGGCGGCTTGGTTTCTTTCGGAAAATAATGTGCATGTACACTAAAGTGACATACCTTGATGTTGCAACAAATGTAGCGTCTATCTGTTTCTCTAAATCCTATCTCTATTCATTTAGAGATCAGCAGACTGTAACATGCTGATCTCTAGTAAACGGCAAGTACATCCTTCCAGGACCAGCCCCTCCACCGGCTCCTCCACCTCCTCCTCCACAGCCGCCAGTTGGTTCCATCACGACGATCACCCCTCCGACCGTTCCCTCTGTCCCGGCTGGAGAGTGTGATGATCTCCGTGTGGACTGCGACATGCTCGTCCAGAAAAGATATTGCAGGCTTGCACAGAACTTCATGAAGACCTACTGTGCACGAAGCTGCGGTTTCTGCTACAAGGTACGAAACGTACAGACACACGTGTAGTATTATTGCGCTAATGCTTTAGCCAAACAGTTTTCTTAGACCAATCTGTTTATATTCACAATTAGTCTATGATCGCTAGCCAGAAAACACAGAAATTTAGAAAAGCCTTTTGACTTGAACTTCTCCAAACTGTTTCACACAAGAAGTTACGGTTACGCGCTTGCGTGCATTCTTTGACTAATCGTTCACCGCAATTTCAGCCAATTCCAACCGAGATTCCGGACACGTCAACCAGGTTTCCAGTGACACAACCACTCATCACACAGTGGAGGACTACAACACCGTATGTTATTCTTTCACATGGAACTTGTACTTTTCGAAAGCCTCTGAATGTTTCTTAGCGTACATGGAAGCGATATTTCGCTGTTTGAGAACTACACAACAAATGTCACCAATATGTGTGCAATGGACACTGTAACGACTCTAAAATGGCATACTTTGGAAAACAGTAAAAGCCAAGAAATTAGAACCTAGAACCAAATGATATCAGCTGCAGTGAAAAGAACATGTTCATGGGTTCCGTAGTGCTTGTTTGTGTATAATACTTACACAGACCCTTTTAGGAAAGCAGCCACAAGGTGGATACTGATTTGAATAAGCGCTGCAAGTAGATTTCTGAGAGTGTTAACAAATATGACTCATAAGGCAAAATATATGTGTTCTTTGCAGAAGTCCTGTGGGCCCACTCGTGTCCACTGACACACCGCCAACACCACATCCGTGTCGGGACAAGAAGCACTTCTGCAATCACTGGAAGGGCGCCGGTTTCTGTGAAGGCATCTTCCACAACTACATGAAGAAAAACTGTCCGCAAGCGTGCGGCTTCTGCTAGACGCGCGCGTTGTGTCGCGCGTCGCGCGCGACTTCCATCCGTGATGAATCTCTCCTCGCCTGCCATTTCCCCGCATGTCTCTGCATTCGGTTCTGCACATCTTTCCCGGAGTGCGAGCACAGCGTCGCCAACAAATAGCAAGCCTCCTGAGTGTTAATATGACGTCTTTCCAGTCGCTACTGTCATAACCATATGTTATATTCTAATGCTCACATTCGATCATACTTCAGCACAATATCCATATATGCAATACCTTCAACTTGGGTACAAAATCGGCTAGAATTCTCCTTGATTTCTCGTTTTCGTTAGTTCTCCGTACTAACTGCATAACATATCATTGTAGTTGTTGTTATTCTCAAGCATCCGTGCTTTTCTTCTTTCTCTCTCTCTCTCCTTCACTGCTAATATAATAAGTAGTTAGCACTTAATAATTTCCATTCTATTGCATGTTCATATTGGAAATGTATATGTATGGCGAGTTCGCCAGTAGTAGATGCTTGTGTGTGTTGTTCACAATGTTTGGTCGTCCCGTTGTTTTTATGTTTCACGGTGATCCGGGGTGTCTTTCCTGCATTGTGAGTGCCGCTCGCATTGTCATTGCCACTATGCTCCTGTACACATGGGTATCACTTCTTTCCTACCAACTTACCTTATTTGCTCGTTCTGCACTCAATGCGAACATAGTCGTTAAAAGGAAACTAAAATTTCGGCCATCACAGAGGCGACGGTACGTTTCTGCAGTTCTTTCTACCAGCTGCCGAAATTTGGGTCAACTATCGGACCGTTATTTGAGCTAAGCTGTCGTTTCATCCCATTTCAACAACTTAGCAAGATCCAAGACGTTTCTCGGGAACGAGATTTTCTTGCCTCTTGTTGCACTGTCCACCATGTGCCCGTGTGTTGTTTCCTTGCTTACTCTCGCATTCGATCTAATCTCGTGCATTTGTTAATGTTTCGCTTCCAGTCACTTCGTCGTACCCGGTTTTCAGAACCCGTCCCGTGAGAAGTTCTTGTTTTCTCCCCGTGAACGAATTTTAGAACTCCCAGTGATTATGTTCAGTGCTTTTTCTGTCTTTCGCTTGCTGTCCTTTGCTTTCACCAAATTGTGTTTTTTTTTCCGTTGACGACAATCTTCTCAAAAACGGTGCCTGTTTCATGAATATAGCGTTCTGTGGAAACCTGAAATAAATAAGAAAATAAATCAACGACAATACTACATCCTACTTAAGAAATTGTTCTAGGAAAAGCGATGACAACAGCGATGACATTGTACGTTCTACTAGAAAATAAGTGATTGTTCCTAATTATTAGGTAATTGACAGAAAATTATTTGTGAATAAATAAAGGAGAATGGGAAGCTGAAAAGTCCAAAGTAACTAGTTGAATGTTCCTTAACCATCACTGTTTCTCATAAACTGACATTCCCAAAAAAAGTGTCGAGAAGAAGAAGAAAGTTTTGCACTATTGAGCGAGAACAGTGCTGACAGCATGATTCCTCTAGAGACCGACAGGACAAGCAGCGGAACCTGTTCCGCCAGCCGACACCGGCCAGACTTCCGCCGACCCCCGACCCGACACGCAGCCACCACTCAGCCAGCACTCTCACTCTGCCAGCAGACACACAGATACCCACACCCGAGACCGGTTCTCCGTGCTCCCGCTATCGATAGTGAACCCAGTCTCTAACTGACATATCAGCGCTATCCATCAACCTTGAGACGTGCATCCCACATATCCTCGTTACACACTTTCAGACACCCTGTACAATGTGACAGACACCCCCCCCCCACCTTTACCAGTTAGGTCACATTTCGTAATACCCTCACAACCCAAAGTACTGCACTTTGTGAAAGACGTTAAGGAATAATGGCAAGACATTTCTCCAGCACACACTATCGCACTACAGTATCCTCATGACACAGGGACACAACAATTCGTGAGTCATGATGAAATACGACGTTGCAAGCTGCGGTAGGTTGCAATTGCGATACAGAGCAAGTTTATCTGAATAAATCATCATCTGAAGATGTACAACGATAAAAACTGCAACAAAAGTAAAAGACGTGGTACAACGGACAGAGATGTGAAGACGAGGAGTAAACAGGGAGCAGACGATCATACATACAATGACAATTCGAAAACCGTCACTACCAAAGTAGAACTGGCCAGCTGAGCTTCTCAGCCGGTGCTGGAATAGTCAGACCCTATCGATCGAGGCGGCACGGCCCTCGTCCCCGCTGCTTTCACCCAATTTCTCTTCTCCCTCTCGCTCTCTCGCCGCACTCTCGTTCTCTGCGCTCTCTGTCTCACACTGCTCTGGCCGTCGCGCGTCTATTCGAAAACTGCGCATTGCGAGTGGAAAAGAAGAGAGATATCGTGGCCGGGTTTGAATATTCTTTTTTGCCGCCGTCGCAGCTCGCGTTGCCTGCAACTTGTTTGTTATTAGCAGCATCTCGCGCGATGTTGTTGTGGGTGTTCACGTGTGCTCGGTTTCTCACCGGAGGAGGTCTGCCTTCGATATATTTCCTCCGTATTACACCGGCCTCGCAGCAACTCCTGTAGTCGTTTTATCTGTTTTCCTCGTATTTGTGGTGCACAAAGCCGTCCAACGTTTGCGTAAACTAATATCGTAGTGGGATGAAAAATATTTCCGAGCGGTATTACCAGGACTACAGCCTTATTCGTCTCGGCCGTCATTTTTTTTGGCTCACGAACATATTTACTCGTGTTTAAATATTGGAAAATAGTGGCATGCCGTATTTCTCTCCTGGAATAAACAAATGTGCACGCATTTGAAGCGCGGTTTTGTCAAGTAAATTTTTTTTGACCGCGTACTGTTCACTATCGGTCGATAGACACTGTGTCATTTTAAGGTGCGAAGTAATTCGTGTTAGCAAAGGGTGTGCTGTCTTCGAACTGGTTCTGAAATTTATAGCAGATTTTTGGTAATATTGGTCGAGCAATAGGCGGTTGTATGGCGTAGCGTGAATTCACCGACCGGCCGTTTTGTCTGTTCGTGCATGTGTGCGTACGCGAAGTGTGAATGCACCGTTGTTTATTACCAGCCGCACTATGCGTATTTCTGAAGACTGAATTGGTGGGATTTTTCTTATATTCGTTGGCATGGTAAGTCAACGAAGGAGTGATTTCATGAGGGGGAGGCAGATGTGGTGTTGGGGGGAGGGGTGAGGTATCGAGACAAGGGGTGGGTGTAGACCACCTTCGAGTTTGGGTCGCAATAATCATACGAGATGAGGTTACACCAATGGTTAGATTGGGGTCCTTTTGACATGTGCGTATACTCTGAAGTGTGCATGCTACTGCGTAGTAATACTTGTACGCAATCACACTCGTGATACTTACAATGATTCACACACAACCGCCACCAGTTTGTGTTTACACCCTTTTTTGTTTCATATTCACCGCATTTCCCGACGCCTTTCTGATATTTTTCTCTCTCTCTTCGGATTCGAATATCTTGCATTGGATAGGTAGTTGTTGCATGGATACCACTAAATATATAGAGTTGTCGGGGCTTGTTTTGTCGAAAGAGATCGCCCAATGTTTAGGTTCTCCACACTTTTTTGCCAAGTTGTTTATGAAGTTGTCGAGCACAAATAAAACGAATCGGTTAAAATCTCAGTAAATCTCATCTTTGTATGTAAGAAATAGACAATATTTTGGATTTCGACTTACCAAGAATTTGCATATTCCCATTTGCCAATCGCATTTGTTCTCGTCCATTTTTTCTTCATTTCTCATCTCATTCTTTCCTTTCCAATTCGTGTACATACATCATCATGCGCTTGTTGTTCGAGCATTAGAATCGTTTTTTGCTTACAGGGATGCGTTGATTTCGCTGAGGTTCGACCGGATATATATGACTATTTCGGATATTTTTTCGCGAGAGCAACAATGACGTCGAATAGTGAGTTTTACGGAATTCCCGCCATTTTTTTCAAATTCTTAAATCGAGTTTTTGCAGTTATACAGTGTGTTTTCTTTTGTTTGATTTCCTAGGAAAGACATATATTAATGAGATTATGACCGTGTTGTTCTTCGGTAACGTTCTAACGATAGCACCGTTTGTATATGATTTTTTTTAAACTAGTTGGGCTAGCAAAGGAAATGCTGTTTATTATCAGCAGCGCGGCTTTTCCACTGACACACTCACAACTGATAAGGAGGAGGAGGAGGAGAGAGGTGGCCGCGTCAGATTCTTCTCCGACACTCCTGCTGATTCTCCACAATGGGTTCGTCGGCTGTCTACTACTGCAGACGTGGTCCTTGTGGAGATAACAATGGCAATAACACATGAACAGTGAGAACGGGACAAGATTGTATTAGGAAGAGTGTTATGATTACTGTAGATTCATAGAAGGACCACGTCTGCCGAAGTAAGCTCGGTTCGTCCGTCTTCGCCACTCTTCCTCCTCTGTCACACAACACAAAATGCATCCTTTACTTTCTTATCGGACTTGTGTCTTAAGTAATCTACTGACATACTATTCATGCATATAGTACCGAACAATACAAACATTTGTGAAAGGATCCGAGACGTACAAATAATGATCGCTTCAGTTGCAGATCTGACGTGCAAAGAAACACTTCCTAAGGAGGATGAAAAGGTTTGTTTTCTATCGTTACATGTTTTTTGTTTGTTTTTTTCTAACAGTTGTCATGTCCAACCCAATGATTTTTTTTGTCCGCAGCATGGCTTCTCATTCGCTTTTTTCAGTTGCATCCTCGTGAGATGGCCGGTCGGTCGGGTCTCGCCCAGCCGCGTCCGTCCATGCCGACGGGCGGATACCGTGTGGGCTACCCGGTTATGCCCGGTCTCGGCCAGCAACCCGCTCAAACACCGGCGCCCGCTGCGCTTCCGCCGCAGCCTCCGCCGCTTCCGCAGCCGCCGCAGATTTTGCCGATGCCGCAATCATCGGCTGCACGGCTTCAACAGATTCAAAAGGTGTGCTTGCTCTTCAGTTGGTCTTTAGAAGCGTTTCTGTGTGTATATATACGGAAGCACGGTTGCATGCCATTTAATTTCAATAGCGAAGCTCATAGTCAATGTTTATTTCAATTGTTATTGTTGTAGCCAACGACTTCCCGTGGCTCCCCGTACATCCCATCGTCCGGCTCCTCCCGCATCATCCAGCAGGCGCACATCGCCCAAGGCGCGGCAGCCGCCTCCACTCAGCCGGCTACGATTGGGGTGGGCGGTCTCGGTTTCGCTCACCCTGATCGCACCGGCTTTCAGATATACGGTCGAACGACTCCGCAGCTGCAGCCGCATCCGCAGGGCGCACCGCAGAATCTGCAGCCGGCCGCACCGAAGGCCGTCTACAAGAGTACGTTGCCGTCCCACTCACCTTTTGATCGTCTTCACAGTTGCAGATCCTCAAGCGGATTTCGGATCGGTGTTTGCGCCTCACACGACGCTCGCTGCCCTCGCACCGACCGCAATTGCCCTTCAGAGAGCGAGGGATGAGGTGATGCGACAACAAGTCGTCAATCAAGCTGCGGTTGGTCTCCCTTCATTATTTTCCCGTTCATTTTCCCACAAATCAAACATAACCATTCCTTTTTTTGTGCATAGGAATGGCTTGTTTCTGGGATATGTGATTTGATGTCAAAAAACAACTCTCGTTCTCCATTTCAAATACATTCCTGGAAGTTGAAATATAACTGGGATTGGAAGAGAGCAAGAGAGAATTTACCTCTGTTTTCTTTCAGCACGTCATGAGCATGAATGCAATGAGCAACGCACTGAACCCGACTCTTCTCCAAGAGAGGATGCTGGCACAAGTGAATTCGCAGGCAGCCGTGGCCGCCGCTGTTCCACAATCGTTTCGCAAGTACGTTTCCTTCCATCCATTATATGCACCTTTTATGTGACCTCGATTTGCCATTTCGTAACATTTTTTTCCAGTAATTTGAACTTGCCGAAACCGACTCCGATTCACACACATATGGGACAACAATCGGGGAGAAGTACGGTCGATCCGTTGAGGAACGCACTTGGACTGTTCCAAGGGACCGCTACTCCTAAGCCTATGGACCCAACCCCACTGGTAAGTCCATACTTTTCGTTATTCTCGTTTTCTCGCCTTTGCAGTAAAACATTTAAATTTTGACTCACCTTCGTAAAGTGCTAATTGAGAATTGATAGTTTCCTCGATAACGATCTTGTTACAGGCCCGACCAAGTTCGGCATTCCCCGACAGTGCAGTGAAACAAATTGTTCGAGGCGGAGGAACCATCACCGCTCCCTTCGCTGCGAGAGCCAATCTATTTCAAGTATGCATTTTCATCCTTTGAAGGAAAACCATTCTTATAAAAATTATATTCTTTTGGTGTTATCTTGTCTTAAAAAAAGAAAAAAACTTTTTTTGTATCTATATTCTATTCATGCTGAATGTTGATTGCTGCAGGAGAGAACTTCTCGTGCCTCCGGGAGCACTCCGAGCACGTCAACGGAAGGAAGCAGCTCGACGGCTCACATCGCCCATGTTCCTCCATTCAACCGACTCTCTCAACGGTCGACATCGAGTTCCTCACATGAATCCGCGGTATGTTGAATGCGCACGGAGCACGGCGTTACAGAGCGTCAAGATTCGAGCAGCGCAACGCGGAGTCGCGCAGGCAGCTGCGCAAGTCGCAGCGGCCGCGGCAGTGACCGCCAGCTTGTCGGGTGGAGGAGCCGGAGCATTTCCGAATTCAGGACTGCCACAGTTCAAGCAGGAATCAGTGGTAGGCGAACGTTTTGGTGCTGATTGCATTCTTTGTCAGATTGTCGGTCCGCGGTCGGCGATTCAACCGAACTTTCCTTCTGCTCAACCAGCACGGCCAGTGCCTCAGATGATCCGGGTACGTAATATCTGCATAGAACCTTCACTTTTCAATTTTTCTAAAGAAATGAATCTCTTTCCATTTGGCATTTCTCATTGTGCGAAAAGCAATCTCACTTCTTCAGCCGGGAAGTGCATTGCCCCAGCAGCAGCCGATTAACCCGGTGGTGGCACCTTCCCCAATGGGTCCGATCTCATCCTCATCTCCGTTCGGTCGCCTCACCAATCCGTATCTCTCTTCGACGATCTCGCCGACTCCGCCGAGTACGAGTGTCGGTCTCGCCACTCCTTCTCCGAGACCGAGTATTCTGCGGAAGCGACCAGCTGATCAGACATCGGGTTAGTCCACCCCTCATGGCAATTGCCTTCAGCTTCATTATATTTGCTTATCACTGAAACATCTGTTTGAATCGTGAAATCACTTGAATTTATCCCCAATTATGTCTTTGTTTCGTCAACCGCCTTTTTTTTTGTTTTGACGAGTGCTCCACAACAAAAGACGATATCGTGTTTTATCCCTATACATGTTATTTTATTTGTAGAACAACGCAAAGATACACACTTGTTCTCTTCCAGAAAATGGTGGTATATGCAAACCACCGCCTCCTCCCCCCGAGCCTCCCATGCTTGGGCCATCGGCCCCTTGGGATCTTTCTAAAAAAGTCTCGTGGGCGCTCAACAATTCCATTCATCCGTATCTCGCTAACGAACGTAGGCGATATCTGTATACTATTCCTCGTACGAGTGTTTTCGTCGTGATGTGTCACAATACTCAAACATAGATGTTGTTGGTTCGATTGTTGTGGTTTTCTTCGAACTTCTTCTATGCCATGCACTAACATGACTGTCGAGTACTCTGGAGCGTTCAGTTACCTTAGTTTTGCAAGCAATCATCACCCTAATTAGCTTCTGTTCATTAGATGCTTGGTAGTGATAGTTTTGCCTACCATCCTTATATGTCATTGCGCACCAAGGTCCATCTAGCGTGTTCTCAATCTATCCTTTGTTCCACTTCTTACTTGCATCATCCACGGACATCTTAGCATGAACCACCCTCCTTGTTTTGGAATGTTTTCTTCTTTAGAGAAAGTGTCGGTGTTTCTGTGGTGCTTTCTTAAATATAGCACCAAAATGCGTTGCTTGTGCTCCAATAATGACTGTTCCTGTTCAGCGGCGAAGAGGCGACTCGGCTTCGACAATCCCCCGGGCACGGCATCCACAACTCCGAATCCACCGAGTGCTCCTCCGGCCGGAGTATCCGCTCCTCCCAATGATGCGCCTTCCTTCTCTGCTGCCGATCTTTCTGGGTACGTTTTTTTCTCATTAAGCGTTTGGATCATTGCTAGAAAAATACTAAGAATTGCCTACAGACGATCGTACCTTATTATGTACTTTATGATATGCCTTATAATGTGTTTCTCTGCAGGCCGTCGACATCATCGACAGTGCTTGTCGGGGAAACTCTCCACAAAATGAAGAACGTCAATGAAATAAAAGTAAGCAAGCTTACGTTGTTTATTACTTTCCCTTTGCAAGCAGCTACTGCTATCTTTGTTCCATTTTTATTTCACGCATTTTTCATGTTTTTCAATTCAGACGGAAATTGATTCACAGCTGGACGAAACTCCGAAGAAGCGAATGAGGAAGCAGCAGTTCGATGTGAATCAAGCACCAGATCAAATTCGAATGGAGATTCAAATGCCAACGAATCCGGGAATGGCTGCACTTCTGGCCAATTCGACGTTCGTTTTGTTTACTAGCATACCTTGTTCAAAGAACGATCTTAAATAGTATTAATAAAAACTTTGTTTGCTTTCAGAGCCACTGTGCATCCGGAAGTGAAGAAGAAGCGTGGACGACCGTCTGCTTTGATGAAGGCGGAGAAGGAAGCGCTTGCCACCACAACTACCTCAATCATTGTTGATCTCGACAAACCATTCTCGCCGGATCAGAAGGATAAGCAGAAGAAAGCGATGCGAAGGAAGACCGATAACATGCCCATTCTGCAGAAGCTCAGCCCTGGTAACCACTCAATCTGTTTATCATTATTGCACAGTCTGTATCAATTTTTGCACGATGATTGGTCACTACTACAAGTAGTGCATTAAGATTTGTATGAGTAATCTAAGTCCGGTTTACAATTGTAGCCAGGATAACAAATATTTTTCTCTTTCAGCCCCATACTGCGTGCCATCCACGAGTCAACAACGACAAGGAGTGGTTCGGACAGCGAAGAGTCCCGGTCGGCCATCACTGGGAAAGACTCCGACACCGAAACATCTCCATCGCCCCGATACGTCTTCGTCCACGGCCACCATTCCGATGACCGCGACACCGACCGAGAAAGGCGGAACGCAATTGGTCACGAAGGGACAACAGAAGCAGATGGGCATCGAGGAGAGGAAGGCACGAAAGGGCGATGAGAAGAAGGACTCTCCGAAGAAGGGTGCACGAGATGTGAGTCATCTGTTCATGCGATTTACACATTCTTATATATTCCTCACACTCTTTTTTAAAACTATTTTTCGTTCCATTGCGCACATTTTGCCTTCAGTTGACGTCGGAACTGTTCAAAGCTGCATCCGCATCTTTTGGTCCTCTTGCCGGCTCTGCGGAGAACAGCGAGCAGAAGAAACGAGCAGAGAAGACGAGAAAAAGCAAGACGAAGGAATCGTCTGAGGCCGACACTTCCAACGACTCCATTCAATCCGAACACGAACGCGCCTCGTGGAGGGAACGATGTGAGGGATTGATCAAGTTCACCGAACTCCATCAAGTTCTCGATGAAATGGACGAGAGGCGAGGAATATCCAGCAGGTCGAAGACGAAGACGTCGGAAGAAGCGAATCCATCGAAAGCGGAGACATTTGTTCCACTGTATGAGAAGGTGTGTGTCCAGTATATCTTTGATTTTTTATGACAACAAAACCTGAATTCACTATTTTTCTTGTTTGTTTTTAATGTGGCTGAAATGGGTTGTTCCAGATGCGTGTTGCTAATGAAATCAAATCGAACATCTTGGATCTCAAAGGCATTCCGGTGAAGCGGAAAGTGCTGCGAGTCAGACGACTCGTAATGCGCAGAAAGAAGGTTCGTTGTTTTCTATCCATGGACCTAGTTCTTTCCACTTTCAACTTATTTCCGGAGATTTAAAGTAATTGATCTTGAGCTTTAAGGTCATTTTTTACGATAATTGTGAATTTCGGACTTTGGAACATGTTACTGCAACAAAGTATCCAGTTCCTGTTCACTGACCGGAAGTCAGAAACATGATATGTTTGACAATTACTGACCTTTGAATCATTGTTTGCAAACCTTTCCATTGTCCTCAGTAATATTCATCATCGCTGTTTAGGACACCTCGCAGTTGTTGAGTCCAAAGTCTGAACATCATCGAACAACTCGATTGCGACGGAATCTGAAACCGTATCTGCCGAATGGATTGCCAATCTTTCACAAGAACAAATTGGTATTGTCAAGCTCGATGGTTGACTCGGCTAATGTGCACAGAAAGAAGGTACGAGTCCAAGCCACTTCTGCATACACTTTTATGCTGACTAAGGTGTTATGTCAACGTATCTATTTTCAGAACCGAAAGAGTGTTCGAAACATGGTCAGAAAGCATGGCCGACGTGCAAAGGAAGTGCTCCTTCAGCACAAACGTCAGCTGAAGAGGCGAAATCGTCTGCTGGCCGAGGCTGCACCCGCTGTCGAACTCTACCATGACATCGAACGCGTCGATGACACTCCGCTGGACGCGACTGCCAAGGTATATTTTGCGCTGCTCTTCACTTCCCTTACAGGTCTCATAAGCCTAGTAGTTAACTGGAATGCCTTCTTTCCGTATCGAATGTCGCACATTATCGTGCTTGTTAGATTAATATACTTATTGTTCCTTTCAGACCATTCACTTCTTGTTTCGTAATTTGGAATGCGTGCGAAAATCTGCCAAGTTGGAAAAGAAGATGGTGGAGTTGGAAGCGAAATGTGTTGCGGACGCAGGCAAAGAAAGGCCCACATCGGTACGTCAAGCTTAAAAGCAGACATTTTCGCATACAAGATTCTCTCATGGCTCTTCAAAGCCACATTTTTTTGTATTGTGAAGATAAGAAACTATTTCCAATATTTTTCTCAGGGTCGATGTAATTCACCGATCCTATTCTTCAACCGGAATCCGAATACCCGCAGTATATTGAACGATTATTCCATCAACTACAATCCGAGGATATTCTTTGTTACGCAGAACGTAAGCTATTTTGTGAGAATGTTTTGGAAAGAGGTGTCTTTGAGTGATATTCACGTATGTATAACAGCAAAATATTTGTACTGACAACATTTAGGAAACGGCAAAACAGAAACGTCGAGAGTACAAGACGTGGAAGAAGTACGAACTGGTGCTCAACGAAAGAAGGAGGAAAAGCGATGCGTGTGTTGAGGTACACAATTTGTTCTTTTGCTACATTTCTGCATTTTACGTGAAGACAAAAATTTGTGCATATTGCAATGTTGCAGGAGCTGATCCGAAACCGGTGCAACTTCTACAATTCGCATCTGCAAAAGGGAGAGAAGCCGTACTCGGTGCCGGAAGAAATCAAGGAAAACCTGAAAGAAGCTTCCTTCAAGGAGTATCACAGAAACCTGGTGTGTATTTCTTTTTATTAAATCCGAGTTACACGTGTACCTCTAATACACTTTTTGCATTCGTATTCTGATTGTCTTATTTTCAGAGGCAACAACTTCTTGCGATTTACGATAAGTTCTATGATCGCAACGGACACCGAATATACGATCAAGATCGCCGCGTGCGTACCATGGAGAGGATACAACACGAAGATCGTATCCGATGGCAAAGCATGGACAAGGAACAACGGGCGGAATGGTGCGAGAAGCGACGACGTGAACAATTCGTCATGCAACATCTATTGGAAACCCCTTCGAATACTTCAAAGAAACCCGTCATAGTAAAACAAGAACCACTTGACGGATCGAAGAAGAAGTCTACCGAATCCAAGAAGGAAGCACCGAACAAGACACAGTACAACGTCATCGATGAGGAGGATGACATTCAGTTCCTCTTCCAGTCTTCGGAACCAGCTCCAGTTCTCAAGAACGACGAGTTTGCGCTTCGCCCAAGTCAATCCGTCCTAGCGAGGCATATGATGAAGTGCCTTCTGGAGAGATATCGGTCGAAGATCCCCGGAGCTGTTTATCGAATGAAGCTGTTTCTACCAAAGGCGCATTCAAAAGCGCTACCGGAGAGGAATATCGATAAGCCCGTAGATCCCGAGAACATTGTCGATGAATCAACATCACTTGACCGGATCAAGTCAGAAGAGCCGGCGGTCTCCGAAAAAGACAAACAGGAAGAACCGTGTGCTGACGCGAACGACGAACAACAGCCATCCACGTCCAACGCTGTATCGCAGGGGAATCCTCTGACAATCCAAGTCGACACTTCCGATTCGAAGAGAGCCCCGTGTGTGTTCTCACCTCCACCTGCACTCTTCTATGTCTACAGCAAATGTAGGCGGAGTCGATGGAAGAAGAGACGAGTGGTTCGGCCGGTGAAGAGGACGTTCGTTGTATCCGAAACAACCATCAGAGAAGTGCAGAGAGCAGTGCGACAGAAGAATGTGCGTAAAGAACTCGATGGAAAAGATTCCAGAGAAGTTACTGCAGCAGTCGGCACAACAAGGCTAGGAGATGAGATTCCAACGTTGGCACAAAATCGAACATCCAATACGAAAGAGCTTGCTGCAACAGCTACTCATGAGCTGATTGAACCGAAAGAAGAAGAATCTGACCAAATGAACGAGCTGAAGGAGGAAGATGATGATGAATACGTTGAATACGACGGTGAAGTGAAGTCTCATGACGAAGGTTCCTCAGAAGGGGAATACTCAGATGAGAAGCAGGAGGGAGCTCACGCGAACGTCGTATCAGCTCGAGTCGGTGAATTGGGCACTACTGTAGAAGTGTCGAGAAGAAAGCCGGGAAGACCGAAGAAAATTCGAAGGCCACCCAGACTCGATCCTGAAGGCAACCCCATCGTCAGACAGGAGAAGCCAAAGAAGAAAGTTGGTCGACCAGCAAAGAAAAAGCGAGGTGGAAAGAGCGTAAGCGACCCGAAAGAGGAAGACGAGAAGAAAGAAGAACAGGAAAAGCAAGACAAGGACACGGACGATGCAAAGAACAAGGAGCCGCCAAAAAGGAGAGGTCGCAAGCCGAAGAAGGAAAGTGTCGTGTTGGTTGACATTGTTCCCGATGTCGTTGATCCAAAGATGATAACGACGCGTAGCATGTCACAGTCAACTCCTCCACTGGCTCCAGTCGTCATCACATCCGACGACTCTGTTACTCCAAGGAAGAGAAGTGGACGGAAACAGAAGATGGACCTCCTCGAGACACCACCGGAGCAGAAAAAAATTGGCAGACCAAGAAAGAACGTGGATAACGACTTATCCGAAGTTTTTTCTTTCCCTATGCATGGTGAAGATACTTTACCTCCAAAGCGAAGAGGGAGAAAGCCAAAGAAGTTGATGGATGACGACGACATGATAAAGGAGGAAGTCGAAGATCCCGAAACTCCTTCTATTCGGTTGTACACTACAGCTTCCGGAGAATTTCCGCCAGCATCGACATCCGCTTCCACAAGAACATCAGCAGAAGAGGACATCATCGAGAATGGACCGTACAAGGAACAGATGATTGTCGAAGAGTACACCGAATCCACTCCCACATCACCGATCCGCTTCATCGAAGTCACACCAGAACCAGTGGAATTCGACCCGAATGCGATCTCCGAATTTCCTCCTGACGAATCTCTTGAAGACGAGGCGATACCAAGCACTTCCGCAGACGATATGCCATCTGAATTAGCAACTCCGTTGTATTCTGAATCGGGGGCCGACACAACATTCGAATCCGAATCAAACATCGATCCGCCCATGTCGAATACACTGTTTTCCGCGTGTGCAGCGAATGGAGGGCTTGCCATCCCCCGTGAAACCGCTTCGACCAACGAGAATGATGTGCTTGGAGACATCTTTGTGCAAAAAAAATGGGACAGCAGCAAGTTGTACAGAGAAACGAACAGCTCGGAATCGCTTGACGGCATCCGAACCTTTCTGAAGAAGAATGCGACGACATCCCACCGGAGAAGCTATTCGAGGTTGGCAGAGGGTTCAGTGCCTGCGATTCAATGGCAAACAAAAAAGGTTCCGATGGGGTTGCAACTCGTGGCAAGTAAGAAGACGAAGAAGCATTCTAATGAAGGAAAGATTTCTGAAGCGAAGGAAGAAGCAAAGTTGCCATCTGCAAAGAAGCATGAGCATGTCCACAAGATTTCCACCCCAAATAACATCACTCCCTTGATGGCTCTCTTTCTCAAGAATACTGCCGACGTAAACGTATTCTCGAAATACCAAGGCATGTCTTTGGAAGAGCTGAAGAAAATCAACCTTCAGGATCAGCAGCACAATGAATTGCGTCGGTTTATAAAGATGGCACGCAAAGTTGTTCCAGCCCCCGTTACAGAACACTTTGACAATGCATCAGTCGTCACTAGGCTACTTGTTCACAATGCCCAGTCGGAATATTCCTCCTATGGCTCTCTTCGACCGCCGCTCGAGAACTTCACTGGACGTCTTCTGCCTTATCTAACAACGAAAGATGCTCAACCGAAGAAAGTGCTCGAACCGACATGTGCGACAGAGCCGAAGGATAACCAGATGAACGTCGACGAAGCATCGTCTTCGACTCACATCCAAGACGAAAACATTCCTTCTTCCGAAACTGCACAGAGCGATTCTCTTGGATTGATCGCAGAACCGCCAAGATCATCCCAGGAACTCATCAGGAAGTTGGCTGAAATGCTTATCGACCACGAGGACCACAAAAAAGAGCAACGACAGAAAGCAGCAGCCGAAGCAGCGCGCAAAGCAAAAGCACGCGCTGAGGCCGAGCGGGCAGCTGCACTTCGAGAGAAGAAGCGCATCGAAACACTCAAGAAGAGAAGGGAAACCATTCTGGCAAAGAAAGCAGCAAGAGCATCCAGACTGTTGAACATCAAGCAGGAGCCATGTGATCCCTCGTTCGACCTGAGCAAAGTGAAACAGGAAGTTCCCGATGCCTCAGATCGCGTGCTCACTCGACGACAACGAGAGAATGGCCAAGTTCAGCTCGGAGTCTCAACAACACGGAACGAGCTAGTCACGAAGGCCTCGCTGAAGGCGCCACCGCCGAAGAAAGTGAAGATCGAACCAATCGACCCCGACGACACGGAGATCCAAGTCACCACCGTGAGGAAGACTCGGAGGAATTCGGATGAACCCGTGATTGTGAAGACCATCAAGAAGGAAATTCTGGATTCTGATGACGACGAACCGATTGTGATCGAAACAAGAAGAAGGCGGCCCACCGAACTGAGTTCCAAGCCACTCAAAAGCATCAAGCAGGAACCGATCGACCCTGATGACGTGGAAGTCCTTCCTGCAGTCTCACCTGAGAAACTGAAGAAGAAGCTGGTGAATGGCACAGAAGACACGCTGAGTCAATTGCCCAGGATCGAAACAGAGATGGCTAAGGATGCACACGAAGACAAAGAGAATGAGAAAGCTTCAGAGAAGGAAACACCATCACCTCCACGACGGACGACGAAGATCATGAGGAAGACTAAGAAGAAGATGCCCGCCAGCCCTCGTATCGTTGCCATCTCTCCAGCAAAATCCGAACCTTCCTTCGTTTGTCTGAACCTGGACCGACTGAAGAAACATCTTGGCATGTCAGAACAGCCGAAGAGGGAGAAGAGGTTGCGAGGAGCTGCGAAGGCTCGAGCGGAGGCACTCATCCTATCGTTTCAGAAGATGAGGCAGTTGAAGCATCGTTTGCGACACCAGTGGAAACCAGACGTAAGTTTTTTTTTTCTGAATATCTAACGAGGGAATGATATTCCGACAATATTGCAGAAATATCATATCGTTTGCTGTAGAGCACAACAATGTAGGTGAAGGATTCACAATCACATTTTTGAAGACGGACTGTTTTGCAGTTTTCTGCTAACCAGTATTCTTCTAATGATATCATAGAGATATTCACATATTATAGAAAAGGTAATGAAAAAATGGAGTGTAAAATACATAACGTCATTGTTCAGAAAGCCGTTGGACTCCGTGATCTGCTGTACAAGAAGCTTCAAGTGCAGATGACCAGAAGGAAGAAGGCAATTCGCCTGCGACTGAAGGGAAGAAGTCCGCGTGTGAGATTCGCGAAAGAATCGCCACGGAGTGCGGGAAGACGAGTTGCCAAGCAGAGGTTCTGGCAAAGAGTGCTTCGATATGATTCGACGGTGCGTTCAATGACAAATATTTCTTTGCCAAAAGAAAATCTTAGTCTGTTATTCTTTTTGCGGATGATAACTGGTTCCAAATATGCATCTTCAACGCATGAACACTGGCAGAAATTGTGCATAACGCTATAATTGCAGCCGCTGTTTGCGCGAGAATCGACAGATATCGAGGAGGACGAGGAGGAATGTCCCCAATCCGATCATTGCTACGGCAAACGGACATCGTCCTGTTCGCAATCGGCAACAACCGTCGAAGATCTCACGCCCAAGAGGCCGATCACGCTGGCCGAAAGGAAACAAGGTTTGCACAAAACTGTCTTCCCAACTTATTCGACCTTTTGTATTAAAGAACAGCCGTTGTTTGCTTGCTTATTGGCATATATTGTTCTTTTTTAGCTTATCAAGTGCAACTGGAGATGGAACGCAAGCGAAAAGAAGAACAAGAAAGGATCGAGCAAGAGGAAAAAGAGCGGAAGAAGCAGGAACGGATCACTGCAATGGAGGAATGGATGAGTGAAGCCGTCGCATTCGTACGTTTTCCATGCGTCGTCCTTCCTATCACATTACAATATTTTGTTCGTCTTACTTGCGTTATTCCTGCTAGGTAGGGTCCGCACAGAATATTTTTAGCTCTATTACTTTTATTCTTCATTTGCTCACCAGTATTTTCAGGGTGGAACAGCTGCGTACCGCCAAACCGCGATGAAACGGCTCTCGAAGTTTGCCGAGAAAGTGAATATCCCGCAATGGTTCTTTCCGCAACTCATTTCAATGTATGTTTTTTTTATGTTTTGTTGTCAGATAAAGTGCAATCGGAACTGTATTAGTTCAAAACTAAGAAATTCTTGATAATTCATTCTGTATTTCTTCGTTAGCAAATACTTTAGATGCTATTATTGTTCTTTTGCAGGAGAGAGGAAGAGTTGCGTTGTGATCGCATTGTCAACTATCTCGGTCTGTCGTGTGCTCCTTCTGTGCATGCCGACGATTACGTCAGCATAGAACATCTCGTGCGAAAGTTCCATCCGGAGATCTGCACTGCTTCCGATTCAAACGTACGTACTAAATCCACTCGGTTTCTTGAGTAGCATAACTGCCGCATGATCAATCTTTCTTCGAAAGCCAGAGCTGTGAACTTATATCATTCTATGTTGCACCTGATTTTCTGGTGTATGCAAGACACACCATTTGCATGGGATTAACATGGCGGTCTTCTCACCTCTTTTTAAGGATTGTGGGGTAGTGAAGACCTGGAGAATGTGAAGTAAGAAAAGCGGGGCGACATCTGGTTTCAGAACATTTTAGTCTGGATATTCTTTTGTTCCAACACACCCTTGCTGATGTATTATATAGTATAAATGCCTCATTTTTTCTAACAGTGAGATCGTGCTTTTGGCGCAGGCAGATGTTGTGAGCATGCGCTTAGTGTTAAAAAATACTATAACGTATTTGCATTGCAGATGATGGAGCCGGATTCCCTGATAATCGAAGACCTGGTTGACTCCATGGCGGCCTTTGTCGCGACAAACGTCGACGAGAATACCATCCTCTCGCGTGTCTGTTTCACTTCCGATCGCACAGCTCTCAATGCGGTCGATGTGCCGAAGATCACCGCAGATACGCTCTTGTCAGACTTCCAACCATCACTCGTCCAACAAAAGCAGAGCAATCGGTTAGTTTTTCAATGTTATCATGTGGACTTACCGTAATGGCTTATGTTAGGTCATTTATGTTACTAAACTGTCATTTTGAGATAACATATACAACCATTTTCTGTTATGCTGCAGTGATTATTCAAGTAATGACCTTCGTTTTCATTTCAGATTCCTCGACATCCTCCATCAGTACTATCCTGCAGAGAGACGAAAGCATCTGTTGAGTTATCGCTACAAGCAGAGAATTCGCGTGTCGAAGGTCGTGGCGATGAGGAAGATCCATCGGTGTGTGCGACGGCAACTGCGGCAGAAGAGAATTCGGACGCTAAAACGGATTCGGAAGATCGCATTCGGTGCGAAAAACTCAACTTCCAATCAACCAACCATCTGCGACATATCAAAGCAAGAAGATCCGTTATCCGATAAGCCGACGGAGACTGCGGTGTTGAAGAATCACGTACACAAGAAGAACGCTACCATTGAACATCCATCGAACTTGAGAGCGCACAACTACGCTCACCGTGAACTACTCAACGTGCTTCGAATAACAATGAAGAACATCACCGGAATTGAGGTGGAAGATGCAGCCTTTGAGAAATCCCACGAACTGGTCAACAAATGTGTCGAAAAGCTCGTTGTTCACGACTCTGATGAGAAAACCAAAAGATCGGCTCGCATCAAGTTCCTGAACATTGTGAAAGGCATTCTCGGTCGAAGCTTCGAAGGCAAAGAAGATGAACGGTACAAGAAGGTAGCCAAAGGTTTCGTGAAGCTGATCACAAGACGGAATCTGGCACATGCTGGCGACAACGTAGTGTTGGGCTCACAAGCAACAGTAACTGGCGAAACGTGCAAGAACAATATCCTGAAGACGAAAGAAAACACGAGAGAGCTGTCTACATTTGATGCTAAACGTAACGTCGTGTCCCAGTCATCCGATAACCGTGTTGGCGCTGCGCAACCACCCGTTCCTAAGGTGATCCAGGCATACAGGAATCTGATCAAATCCATTGAACAGAAATCGAAGTTACGGGTGATGCGCAAGAGGACGGACAAGAACAATGAGACGATTCAGAGGACACAGAAGATTCTCCGAGAACTTCTCTCTCACGACGGTGTTGCACAGTCTATCCATGCCGAGAAGTTTGGTGACATCGAACGTAAGCCGCGTTATCTCGCCATCAGGAACACGAAGAGCGGAAGGACGATCACAAAAGAGGCTGTGAGGAAAGGCTCGTCGGTGTTGTTTGTGAAAGAAGTTATCAAGAAGAAGTATGAGACACTGAATCGTCTGAGGAAGAAGAGGACATCGCATGATCAAGCTGTGGCCGAGTCTCGTGTGTTGAGAGCGATTGCTCTCCAAGGAAATGGCATGCTGGCAACAAGTGAGGAAAAAGAGAGGACGAAGCCTCGAAAGAAGAAGAGTCTAAAGAGGTTGCAGAATGCCAACGTCGCCGAAGTTGAGTTGCTTGCCAGTGAGCACAACACAGAGGAGAAGGAGAGCAACAAGGATGATGCTTCTTCTCTCGTCTTACCGATCTCCAAGCCAGCTGAACAGCCTTTGCCGAATTTCATTCATGATGCTGACGATGACAGCACGATCGAACAAGAAACGAGCACACCGTCAAACATCAGGCTCGCGGTATGTTGCACTTTTCAAAGTAATCTTGCATATTAGGGTAGGGAAGGGAACATTGTGTGATTGGATTATTTCATTTGTTTTTGACGGGGAATTCACCTTATATTGTTGTTTAAGGAGGGCGGTCATCGCTTTTCATCCGACACGGATTCTGAAGTGGATGTGGTGAAGATTGACGACAACGAGTCTCCCGCACCAGCTCTTTCGAATACCGATTCCTCTCCAAGCCAGCTTCTTCTCATGCCACCACCTCCACCTCCACCAATGCTTTTGAACGATTTCGCACATCCTCGTCCTCCGACCACCGTCGAAGAAGATGAAGGTGAAATCAAAAAGGAAGAAGAAGAGGAAGAAGAGAATGTCGAAAAAGTGGAAGAATTTCATCAAGCAGGAAAGGAAACCTTGCAATTGTCGACGAAGGAGCTAATCACTGACCGCGTGACGAACGCACTTCGAGTGGTCGCAAAGAAGAGAACCAACAGAGTCGCTCGGACGATGCTCGCTGTTGTCAGGAAGGAAGATCTCGCAAGGGAGCATGCACGAGTCATCAGCAGTGCAGCGGTACGTCGCTTTATCACGTCATAGTTGCTGAACCAGAAAATAATATCCCGATTACAAAATTACCTCCAAAATTGCAGAACACTGGTCTTCTTCTTCGCCACCAAACGCGAGTGTTGCACACGCGGAGCGTGGGAGTTGAAGAAGGAAGTGCGTTTCGGCTGATGAATGTCAGCAACAAGCAAATGGCAGCCGCATATGGTGAGCATTTACTTCAGTTTGTTACCTGTTTGGTTCACATAAGAAACCTGATGGAACAGAAAAAAGCTTCCCATATTAATAATGGTTACTTATTGCCGTTCGCAATTTTGCCGTACACTATTTAATATTGTTTTTTTTAAGCTGCTTGAAGCTTATAAAAAATCTTCCTGTGCTTAAGGAATTCGAGATGTCGCCGTTGCGCGCAATGTCGTTCGAGTTCTCCGCAACCTCGGTCGTTCTGTGCGCAAGTCTCGCGTCCGCATGAGCCCTGCGGCACTGTATCTTCGAATGCGGAACCAGATACTGAAGAAGCGAATATTCCGTCGAACACAGAAAGCGAAGGAAGACTACGTAAGGGGCCTTCCGCAAACATAATTTATCAACTATGATTTTTATCAAGTCATGGTCCTCTCTTCAACGCGATACATTTTCTCTACATTTACGTTTCATTGTTTAGGAACGCGATATCCTGGAAAGAAACGAGAAGCGAGAGGCAGCACGAATCGCTCAGAAGTTGACACTCAAGCGGAAGTCGAAGCAGTTCGATTCTTCTTCTGAGGAGTTCGCGGACGTGAAGCCCCTGCTATCACCTCGTACACCACACGAAAGAGCCGAACAGTATCTCCACAAACAAGAACAACAAGCCGTCAGTAAACGGATGTTCACAACCAGAATTGTAGAGGTTTGTTGCACATTATTGTATGTATACTCTCAAAGTCAAACACATGTTTTCTATTAATATCGTAATTACTGCCAATTTATTTAGTACTTATGTTGACGCAATACAACAGGTTTCTTTTTCAGGACTTCTTGACCAATTTGAAGAACAAATGTCAAGTGCAGCCATCTAAGAAGCCCGATTCTACTGCTTCCGAGGAAGCGGTCAGTGTAAATAAGAAGAAGCGGACGATTTCCAAGAACGCATCCGAGAAGAGTTTGGGCGACGAACAGAGTGAAGACAGTGCGCGAAAGCCGGTCGTGATTGTGCCCAGTGCGAAGCTGATTCCCAAGCTTTCCGATGTAATTGCCAAGGAGAAGCAGCTGCTGGCGCCGTTGGCACCAACACCTATGGTAACACCGAATCAGAAAGAGAATCTTGCGGTCGTCGCTGGAATCGATCCATCTGCTCACGCCGTACCTGCAAGATCTGCATCTCCTAGTGAGTTGGCTCCGGAATCGCTGAAGAAACAACTGCTAGCAAAGGCGAATATAAAACTCACTAAAAAAGCACCAGGCACGAGATCTTTCTGGAAGTTCCCATCACTGCCACAGGCGAAGCCTGTTCTTAGAATTGCTGGAGGCCGCATTTTGTTGTCGAAGCCGAGGCTGCTGTCATTTCCTCCGCTATGTCTTCCATCGAAGAATGTACGATCTGGCTTGGTCGGCCATCTTAAGACCAGCTCCTCAGGACATCCACGGCTTCCATTGAAACCCATTATTCCTCTTCCGCACCTGCTCCTACTGTCCTCTCGTCTCCCACCACGTCTCAACCTGATCCACCGAGACCGTGGCTTCGGTGTGAAACGACGTAGAACATTCGCAAGAAGTGGACAACGAACAGCCATGAGAAATCGCTCTTTCCATCTCACTCGAAATCTCCGAAGAACTGCTGTGAATACTCTGAGGAGGAAGAGAGATGGTTTCTTACAGTGTGAACATCTCCGGCGAGAAGTCACGAGTCTTCCCAATGCACCACAGAAACGGAAGGCATACGTCCCTGTGAAGATCGCCGAACAGAAGATTGTAGCCAAGAAGATCACTGCGAAAGACTCACCCACCCACCTGAATATTCCTATCGATTCAGAGGTCACTCGCTCTATCATCCGGAATCTGCTTCAGAAGAGAACTCTCCAAGCGTCGCAATGCGGTGAAGAAGACGAGCGAAGAGCAATGATAACGAGGGCCCTCGGACTACCATCTAAGGCGGCCATTGTGGAACCACTATCGATGAGGCCTCTCCCAAAATCCATCGTAATGAAGGGTGCTCTGAACATAGCGAGGAAGAAGAAGCTCCGGGCGAAATCGAAAGCGAAGAACATAAAGAGCAAATATCCAGATGGAAATGTGAAGAAAGCGAATGTTGCTGTTGCCTCATCTTCGAAGATCGTGGAGACTGCCAAAAGCGGATCTGCTTCTGTTATTTCTGAAGCGAAAACTGACTACGCAGAGCCTCCTGCGAAGAAACAACGATTGCTGCGTATGCAAACTATTGCTTCACTTGATAGGCGCCAACAGCGAAACAGAACAGTTTCACACCGATTTGCCAGGAGAAGACGATGGTCCCGCAGAAGGGAAGAGGCGGAAAAGATGATCGAGCACCGGATAAGAGTGGCAGAGAGAATGCTCGACGGATCGAACGTCGTCAGATGCATCGCAATGAGGAAGGCACAGCGGAAGAGAAAGGTGGGATAATTTTGAGTTTTTCGCATGTTTGGCTGTTACTTCATTCTAGAAATAGGACGAATAGCATTTATAGTGTTTACGCTTAATATACTCATAAGCAAACTCACCTTATTTCGAGCTGAGGTACAGTCTAAGATGATCTTATTCGCTGAAAAAAAGTATGTTTTTCAGATTGTGCGCGTCGTTCGTCGTAAGCTGTCGAAGAAGCGTCTCTCGGACATCCCCAATTCCCCGTCGAAGATGCTGCTCTATCTCGCCCGTCTAACCAAGACTCCGGAACAGCGACGAGCTTCACGATACCATCGACTACTCGACGAAATGCGAGAAGAGGAAAACATCAGAGATTATCGGCACAGTCGAATCAGAAAGATCTTCGGAGAGAATGGGCTCGCCACTCTCAAGGAGTACGTTATTCTTACATTGCGCTATCTTTGGTGCCAATGATATCTTATCTCATCACTTGCATTGCCTCTTATCGACAACGGTAGAATGCGTTGTCGTCTAAGCAAACAGTTTATAGAGTAAACGAGTTCCTTTTCAGGAAGCTCATGGACCGACTGCAGAAACTTAAAATCGACATCTCAATGACATCATCTGCCGAGGAGCGCCTACTGAATTCGTATATGCAGTTGCTGAAGACATTTGACAGCGAGCAGTACATTGAAGTCATCCGACAAATCAATTTTGATTTTGGTAATTGTGTTCTTAAATTGGATGTGCTTATGGAGTAGTCTGCAGATGCATTATCATCCGAAAGGTTATATGTTTGAATCGATTGTTTAGACGACGAAGATTCGGACGCGGTGAAGAAGCGGAAGCGGCTGACGCGTCTTCGCACGGCGGTCATGGCCGTCCCCTCGAAACGAATCCATGTTCCGAAACTTCCCTACGGCGATAATGCAGACACCATCAAGATCCTTCCCAATGCCGAGCAGCTCAATCAGATCATGGGGGTATGCAAGAAGATTGTTATTCACTAGCTCCAGTCGGTGGTTTAGCACTGTTGCATATATTCTTGATTTCTATACACATTGTGACCATTTTATAGGCACTGTCACCGCACTTCCGAGGTCCACTGAAGAAGGAACAGGATGGAAGTTATATCAACCGAAAGGGAAGAATTGTTACTCCCAAACCAGCTGCTTATGTCCCGCCACTACAAGAACCTCGAATTCAATACGCCGAAGAGGTAAATAATTGATGTGTAACGTATAGTTTCGATGCGTCGAGAATAACGCAAACAAGGGTGAAATATGGATACAACGATACCTCTTTGTCTCAGGCTAAGAAGATGTACGATCCGTTGAACAAGGCCGTGCGAAGGAAGAAGGTCTCGGCCATCAACCTGCAGTTGGAACGTGTCAACCACATGTAAGTCTATGAAATAAACAACAAATGAAAACGGCAAGCTAGAGAAAGTGAATTTCCACAATTTAGCCTGCAAGCCTGCAGCATGCTGGTTTATCATGGCATAAGGCGCAATCACATGCATGTCTGATTGTCGTAGCTGTTATTACACTGTTCGCTCTCAGGCAACACGTTTTCGATGAAATGGTTCGACAGCAGACTGTGAAGAGAGAGGAACGAGTGGTTCCCCCAGGGGAAGCATCGGAAGAAGCGACCGCAGTGGTCAAGAGGGAACTCGTCCCTGAAGATAATAACGTTGTGAAAGGTATATGCGTCACATTTTTGGTAAACAATTACAGTAAAACTACCGTTTTTTCTTCTGTTTGCGACTGAATTTTTCATTTGCATTTTTCTTAGAAAGAAGGACAAAAAACCACCAATATATTGGATATTCAAAACAGTTGAAGAGTGTGGAATTTTTCAGTATCCACATTGGAGTTGCGTCGCGCAGTCAATAGCGAGTTCGATAGGAAGGTGAAACAGAGGATGCAACGTGTGAAGGAGATGCTGGCCACCGTCATCCAACCACTCCATCTCACCATTCTCTTCCTCAAGAACACACGAGCTGCACTGATAACAAAGATCACCGGAAAGGTATATTGAACGAGAAAAGACCTACTCAACATACAAACGTTTGATAGCTTTCCGAAGTACGTGTTTCATCTATATCTTTTTAGAGTCCTCCCATCAAGAAGAAGAAGCCGATCGTCATCAGTGCGACTCCCCGACAAACAATGAAGAGGAGAAACGAAGAGCGACAAAGTCGCAAGGACTCGTTGAAGAAACCGAAATTATCTCCTACGATGAAGAAGAACAAGGTTACATTCAAATCATCGGTTCTTTATGCCCAGAGAATAATAGAAATGCAGTGTTAATCTTAGAGTGACTGTTAAATAGATATAGCGAAGAATACATCGAAATTGTGTTGGGTGGCCTCTTGTGAGAATACATGTTCGTTGTTTCCTTTTTCTGTTTTTTGACCAAGAATGTGGAAAGTGAACGTTCCTGATTGCAGCCGCCAGTGAAGCGGAAGCGGTCGAATTCGTTCCGCGACCGCGACCGCGCGGTGAAGTTCCACATTCCGAAGCGAGAGGTTCCCGATGACTACGACGAAGAACTGCAGATTCGACTCGCCATCGAGGAATCACTCAAAGACGTGCCATCCACCAGCAGCGGTATCTACTAGATGCTGACTGAGTAGCCACATCCCCGATGTCGACTAGCACATACTTACGAATAGCGAATGTATCCTCATCACAGTGTGCAGGTCACACCAGTCCGCTCATGACGGACAAACTCACCTGTTCATAGCACTCAGATTATCCGATATCAGCATCTCGTTAGAACCTTCATATTTGTCCATGCGTGGATCTGAGCCATTTGATCTACCATCCCAATACCTTCTGCTCAATACTCACCTCCTCGTCTTACCTCGGGTCGCACCATCTCCTGGTGCCCGTTCCCCGTCTCCAGTACCGTGTGCCGTTTCCCAGTTACACACAAACACCTATCATCATTATTGTTGTCCTCTCCAACTGATCTCGTATGGGTATCATTCCGCGCACAACAGATCAGCTTAATCCCCTGTGTTCGTTATCGTACATAGTGTTCCTCGTTCGCGTTTCTATAGCCCTGCGCTTCTCATTCCTTCAGTGTAATTATGTTTACAACGTTAAGATGAAGGAGTTGAGCAGCCGGAAGCCGCTAGTCATGATATTCATTGGCATTTTCCAAATCTTGAAAGGGTAGTTTCTGATTAGTAACCTCGTCCGCGTTCGTTCTCATGCTAATAATCATATTGTTCTTGGATATTGGATATGTTTTTGGATTACACCTCATTGCAGTTGCTGTACAGTGTTGCCTCATCCTTGTAGCCTGTCATTTCTTTGTTGCTTATCGTCCGATGTGTTTATTACTTGCCTTTGCGCCTCACCGACTATTAGTTCTATGTTCCTGGATTCAACATACCTCTATGTGTCTACTGTTTACATTGTTTTTGTCATCCATTTTTTTGTGAATCTTACTACTTGGATATACTAGGATTTGCTAGGCTGGCAAAATGTTTTGCCATTAGTGTTCAAAAGGATACAGTTTTTCGTGTCTTACCACGAGCATCAATCTATATTTTATAATATTTACAATATTTGTAATTGTTGTGCTTCAAGAACTGCAAGACACGCGTTCACCGATCATCGTTAGTGTTCGTTAGTGCAATTGTAATTCAGTAGCTGCAACAACTGGATCTTCTGTTGTGATTGTTAAAATGTACCCTACTGTGACTGATTGTGCCCTGGATTCTTTGTTTTGTATCTATGTTACCAAAGTTTTCGGATCTGTTTTCTTGTGTTGTAATTACTGTTTGGTTTTTTGACCTCTGGATTGTATTTGTATCTGTGGATGTTTTATTATTTCATATGCCTAAGGATGTAATATTTTTTGAATGGATTTTCTTGTTAAATCAGCATTTGCCAGGTGCTATTCCTTTGTTCTCATGTGTTGTATTTTATATTGTCCTGACAAAACTGGGGATTACAATTCGTTTACGTGTCATGTTTTATGGATATACCTATTCTCAAACATCATATATAATTCGTTTGGATTGTTCGCGAACTCTGATTAAGTTGTCATGCACAAAGCAATAAAGTATGGATTATGTGGAGTTTGTTACTGCGGTGTAGCAAAATATACGAATAACAAGGTGTTGCGATATACAATAGTGTAGTCAAGATTTTCCAACAAAAAAACAAAGCATGAAACGTTCTGCCTTAGCAATATTAACGGAGCAGATTGTTCATCCCATCGGAGAAAACCGCTCAGTGTTCTTCCAGGGGCAAAATAAAAGATCTGAAGTTTCTGCGCCCTGATCAAGTAGGATTTGAACTCTGCGCCATATGAGAAAGTACCCACCAATGCAGATTCACAGTAGACTATGTTTATTTTGGTACACTTCTCTGGGGCGTCCAATTTGCATGCAAAAATGTAGTCTCAGCGGCTGTTCGGCTTTCTTCGCAATCCGTCTAATTTCGCTTGCTCTACAGTCTTTTATTTTCTCAATATACAGTTCGAACGGAGTTGTAGTCACATCATACAGTTCCGTTAAGGACAAACCATGCTTCCGAGGACGGAAATGTGTAGTGACTGCTTCACGAAAGTTATTTTTTTTCTTGCTGTAGTGAGAAGATTGGGAGCTTCGAACCTTCCCTTTTTGTCATACAACAATAATAACGTGTTTGCTTGCCTTCATCACTAATTTTGACACATTTATTACAATGAACCCTATCGGATGATAAAGAAAGAAACATCTTGATAGCTTTCAAATGGAAACAATCCACCATTGAGTAACACGAGAGATCATAACGCGGACTGTGATAATGGATTTGGTAACAGGGCGAGGCAAGAAAGAGACGGAACTACAGGAATCACAGCGTGTAACTACACTTATTGTACGAGTAGTAACTACATATTGCATAAAAACTGAGATTCCGAAAACTATCCGAAAGAAATAGTGAATGATGTTCTCGTTCGACTACAACTGTTCTTTCTCCTGTTTTTCTTGCTGCGATTTACGGTCGTTCTCCTCTTCGACTTTTGTTTGATCCGATACGAACTTCCGTATAAGAGATGTCATCTCTGCGCGAACCTCATCAGGAAAATCCTAAACAAGCAGACCTTGCATAAACATTGTTATTATTTCAAATGATGTTTATCTCTATCTCTTCCTCCGCTGCATGCAAGAGAATGGCATTTTCAGAAAGGTTTTCGCTATTTAGGCCACCCACGTTGAGGGAGCACACAACAAACGGGGCGGTTTCTTTCCCTGACAATGACAGGGTGTAATGTCGTCGTGTCTGAGAATTAGTTGTCAACGAAATAGAACTCAAGAAAAAGGAATGGTATGTGCTCACAAAAAGTAACCAACTGACTGTTTTGTACGGAGAAATTCTTGCAAAATTAATATATAAAAGTATTTAATACGATTTAAAACATTAGCTACCTCGAAATGAAAAAAACTGTTTTTGTTTGTTGGTGACCTTCCGTAGAGGAAAGATATTTTCCACTTTCCCATAAGTTTTCCCTCATCGCCCTCTCATGAGGTATTGAAAGTATAAAGCTTTTTTTTTCAAAATTGCTCATATTTTACCGAAAAGACCTTGCTTTTTATACTGATTTGGTTGAAGAGAGGCCACACATAGCGCTTACCTTTCTCGCTTGGCCTCGTACTTCGTTGTGGAGGTCCTCAGCAGAAATGTTATCAATTCCCTGAACGCAACATTATCACATGCAACGAATGTTCAAGTGTATTTGGACCGTAAGCTTTATGAGTGCAGTGAGCTCAATCCCTACCCGCTTGTTGATGATCTCTTTACACAAGTTACGAAGTTCCTTCGCCCATCCCATGTCACGCAGCTTCAGGATTGTCAGTTCCTAAACAGATTCTGATTGGTGTCTCGATTCATTGTCTTATCAGCCACTGCCTGACAAATGCGTTGATAGCTGGCGAAGCAAAAAACGGAATTGCAAATTCGAGCAATCCCGCTCGCTGCCTGGGTGGTCTCTCTGCGGTAGGCAAGAGAAAGAGAGAAAGGAGAGAGAATGGGGAACAGCAGTGAAGCTCCGTTTTCTGAGTATTCTTGAATAGAACACTGACATTTGCTCAAAGCCGGGTAATTTCAGATTTCAAGGGGAAAGTGTGCTATGAGGACGCTACTGTACCTTGATGCGTTCCCTCTCGCCGGTCTTGTGGAAGGCGAGTTCGATCTTCTCCTTCAGCCGTTGTATCTCGGGATCCTTCGCATCCACGCTGGGGGCCGCCTTTCCATTCTCGTCCTGAACGGTCATTTCGCACTGGCAATGAGAGTACCACCTCGTCGTCTATCTCCACCCACTCGCCAATTCTGGTTTTGCTGTTGGTTTAGATACCACAGTGGTAAGACAATACGATTTTGGCAATATCTATCGCAGACTGAAGCCTTGCAGGACAACATCTATATGAGCCGAGGATAAGCCCATCTATGTGCTTTCGAGTGTTTAGCAGCGTTAATTAGCTATTCCGTGCTTTTGCAATTATGAAATGACAAACCATTAGCCCGTCGATCGATCGATGTCGTGTCGTTGGAATGGAGACGGCGGACGCACTTCGTCTTCTTCTTTCTTTCGTCGTCGGCCGCCTATTATTCTCCCTTCCCAGCACCACCCACTGAGTAGTATTCCTCGCCCTCGCAGAGTACACTCGGCACGGTCTGAGGGTACACCACTATGGCCGGCACATACGGGGAATGAGGAGGCGGGGAAGGAAAGGCCGAGATGATATGTGAGAAGTAAACAGTAAACATCCCCATATGGCTGCATTTAGTGGAAACATTCGAACGAAAAATAAACATTTCTTTGATGTTTGTTGTTAGCTAGTGCATGTATGAGTTTGCACATGCACATTCACTTCAGGGCACACATTTACGTTGTAAAACATTGTCGCCTTTATAAACAGTGGCATTGTTAGTAATGTATCATATCCAAGTAAAAAGGTGCTCTAGGTTCGTGCTCCATGAAAGGCAGAACAATGTAATAGAGGTTGGAAATGGTATGTCTCTTGATGTCCTTTTTAGGGCGAACTCAAAGGGGCGAACTAAGGCTCGAATGTAGGATCTGCTTGAAAGAGGAAGCTTGAATTGTTCTCAGCTGGAGGGCGAATTGAGTGAGTGTCCTGTGAGCGGAGAAAGGCAGGGCAGGTGAGAGGAGTGAGTGTCCCTTCTCCCTTCTCCGTTCCCCTTCCCATATCTCTCATCGACCATTCCATCGGTCACATGGCCCGCTCTGTTTTCTTTTCTCGCGGCACCACCATTAGAGATGTTTTATTTATGTCACACTGATGTAGGTAACCATGCAGACAGTTTCTATTTCGTTTTCCAAAGTCTCAGCTCCTGAAGTGAGGATGGAAGCATACCAGAGCATATATTATCTGCCTTGGATCTATGCGTACATTGATATTTAACACGCACCTTGCGCATTTGCAGTTTCTGCACTCCAGGAAATATAGTAAAACATCACTATATTGAGCCCAAAACTATTATAATTAGGTTAGGTGCAAAACCTTTATCTCTCATGCTTTATATTTGTAACGAAGATTGTTTGTGAACCGTTAACAGTATACATTACTTTGAGGCTCACAGATCCCCGCTGTTCTGTGTAATAGCATTTCGGCGAGAGACCAAAATGTCCAACATGAATCAGAATGTTTGTGGGCAGTAAAAAAGGCACCAACGGGGGCAATCTTTGGCCGAGTCACCTGTGGCTCACTGTCTATCTCGTGCCCGGCTCGGCCAGGTCAGACCATCCCGCGCTGTTCTCCTTCTGCGCTCCCTCCACATTGGCTTTTACCTCTCGTCCTCACTACTGTTGCAGAAAGAAACAAACAACAGCCCCGTTTTCCCTCAATGTTTTACTTCTTTTTTTCTTCATATTTCTTGTTTACGACAACAAACACTGTAGACTGTTTACATATTACTAAGCGTAAATGTTGATCTGAACGTATGACTGTCAGTTGCTAGCATATTGCCTTAAGGCCTAGGCAGTGCGTGTTACTCGTTCGAGCCGTAGTGTAGTATAGTGGGGAATGGAAGTGCGCGAATGTCTCGCAGCAGGGGTGCCGGGTGCATAGATGAGCAGTGGGCAGCACGTGATTCCTTTCGCCGCCCTCCTCTCCTCTATGCATCCATATTAAATGCGCCTCCATTGGTCGGCGAAAAACACGGCCGAGCTGCGCAAAAACGCCGCGTGAGTACGTTTTTTGCACTTATGAATGGGGCGATGCGAGGAAGGTCGGTCTCGGGAAGATGTGTATGTCAAATATGTATCGATCGGTCGGTCCATTGGCATTATTCGACAAAAACGCCGGCAGCCGTCAAATGGCTACTATAGCCGGGGGGGGGGTGGTGGGGGGAGGGAGGGCACGTGGTTGCCGCATCGAGCACACTAAAGACGCTTTCCCGGCTGGATCACGCTCTTGTTTCCTTTCTTCGTTCGTCAGCCGCTAGCCATACTTCAACTACTGTGTGGCCTTTCAGAATCGGCACCATTGAGGAGGCGGTTCAGGACACCAAGCAGAATCTTCAGAGTATGTTCGAGATGGACGAGGAGGTGCCACAAGGTATGCAGCCAGTTTGACTGCTCTTAGACACATTTTTTGAATTTTATTTAAATCCAAACTTTACTATAAACAATAATAGCAATTGCAGCTATTTAGTGTTTGCTTTTTTCTTGGTTACATCTCCTTATTCTAAGAAATAACACAAGTGAGCTTTTCATTCAGTGAACACTGTCGATCTGCCTGATTTGGCCACCCACAATGTTCGATCGTTTCGTAAAAAGTGCAGCAGTCTGGTCGTTGCCACCAAGAAGCTGCTCATCCTCATTCACCGTCTTCCCGATAAAGACGTCTGGATGATTGAAAAATTCGAGTATGTTTTCCACAGTGTCTCGTATTAATGCTTGTTCATTATTCCCTATGCTTCCATATTTCGCAGAAAACGGTGACAGAGCATTTTTGTAGTTGCTTAGCTCATACGACCAAAGAATGTGCTTTCAGCAAAGTGAGCGGTGAATTTATTAGAAGCGACACGCCTTTCCACGAGCGGAAACTGTATTTCTCCGCCGCCATGTTGTCGGATGACGAGACGACGCTCTATCTGACGGTGGGATCGGCCCTCGTCCACTATGAGATCATCCGAGACATCGACACACGAGGACCAGTTTCCAGAGGAGGGTAAGTATTTTTGTATGATATATTTATGCTTACATTGGCTGAAAGCTTCCTTTTTTTCTTTATGACATCAATTTTGTTTTCGAAAGATCTCTTACAATTAGTGTCTCAAAGGCATAGCACTTCTTAAATGGAGCCGTCTTCCAGTTTTACCCTTACTTTGAGAACCAAAAGACTCGTATACCCCTCAACTAGAACATTTCCTGTACTTTTACATGCATTGCCTTGCTTTCACATATGTGTATTCTTTATTCGTCCCTCCCCTGAATATGTCTGTTGCGACAAAAGCTTAGGTATGGTCAAATCTATCGTGTCATTTCACTAATTGTGAGTGAACTTTTACCAACAAAGAAAATATATTTCTCTTAGTATTTTCTAAATGATACATGTTTGCCGTGTTTCAGACCAGTGTTCATTGGACATCCGGATGGTCCTCGAACCTTTCTTCAAAAGCATCGCGATCCCATCGCCATCCACCTCCTGTGTGTTCTCCGTTGGATCACCCCTCACCAATCGCCGGAACTCTGGCAATCCTCCATGTTCGACCGTAAGTGTCTCCACTCATACACAGATGTTGCTACATATAACAACCAATTTACATGGCCAGAGAGTTGGTTGTTATGCCTTTGCTCCGCTACAATATATAGTGAACACTTATTTCCGTTGGTGCTTGTCATGTCAACTGTTATCGTTCTATTTCTCAGCGGGACCACACACGGTTGTGTTCGGTGAACCGATCGAACATCCGGATGGCCGGGTGATCGTCGTCTGCTTCCGATCCGTCCCCGTCAGCCACCAGACATACATCGTGAGTTCATTCCCATCTTCCTTCGAATCCAGACCAGGTCTACTCGTGCAAGCACGATGAAGAACCAACACGGATTGACATCAAACCCGACCCGAAATATGGCTGTCCTGGATATATTGCATATTCCAAGGTATGTTGCCTTTTTCAACATGTGATATTTCAACTTAGCGCGCGGTCAACATTTCTCTTAAACGGTAACTCTATATCCGAAGACGTTACAATGGAAAAGTTTATTTAATAGATCGTGAAATTTCGTGAATTACTGTATTGCTTTCCTTGCAGCGACGTATCTTCTCGAACAAGACGCATGCGTATGTCTTGGATCGGTTCTGTCTGTGGAGTCTGTCGTTCTCGACCTGGCAGTGGCGGATGCAGATGGTGAACACGAGAGGACAGGGTCCGCCGTCTCTTCGACTCGTCGACGAAGACCAGATCGTGTTCAGCGTCTGCGATTACTCGTACAGCTGCCACATTGAGCGATTCCAGTAACTACTTTTGAACATTTCATTTCTCATTAACAGTTTCACGATCATAGTTAGAAATAGTGCTTTCTGTTTTTTGCCGGTATTCTTTATACACTAATCCTCGATTGTGTTGCAGATATTATCCCTTGACGCTTCCGTATCGCATTCAAAGTCTACGACATACAGCTGCACAAGTGCTGGCGAAGGACATCAAGGTACTGTAACTCTTGTCTTATTTCCTCGACTGATGTGTCTATTACCTGTGGATGCATTCTTTCTTTATTCAACGCGTTGTTTAAGGAGGAGTATTTGTACTCGTTGATCCGGCGGGAAGTCGGAGTGGAAGATGCTCGCGAGATCATGTTGGGTGTTGGCCATGAGGTTCACGACGAAGTAGATAACTTTTTAGATTTTTGAGAATTTTTAGTTATACACTCGTTTGATGTCAAAATTTACATCACGTGTTAAAATATACTAACTAATTGTTTGTTGATGTAAATGCTGGAAGTTATGTGTTATGATAACTAGAAGATGTTTGTTTTGCAACCTGATTGCATTACGTTATTCGCATCCGAACGCAAGTATTTCACGGGCATGAATACTCATGACAATCCAGTGCTGCTCCTTTCGTTCGGTGTCCTCTCACTCGCTCTGTCTCTCTCTCTCTCTCTCTCTCTCTCTCTCTCTCTCTGTCTCCCTCTCTCTCTCTCTCTCTGAGCTGCGTGTGGTATTCAGCTATTACCGATGTACCACATCCATACAATTCCAAGTTTCAACACTTTCCCCCCAACTTCTTTGATCCTATTTATACCAGTTAGCTCTTTCTTCAGCTATTGAACGTAGAATACGGCAGCTCGAAATAATATTATTCTGGTGTCTTATTATTGGAAGCTAAACTTTGAATGTTGTTGTTTGAACGTCTCGATGAGATTGAAGTTTTTCCAGATAGATAAATATTTTAATTGAGCCTTAAGATGAAGCAATCAAACAAGTTGGATGAGAGGGACATAATGACGCATGTTTCATCACACAATAAGAAGCGATAAGTGCCGAGTCTGGAGAAAATACCATTACCAAGGAAGAATGAGCAATGTTTTCCCCCCGCATCATGAAACAGCTACCACATGGGAAAATTAGGTTTGTATATATTCAAAACTATTATGTATGACAGCATTGATCCAGTTTTTTTACTGGACGCCAAACAAAGCTTTCTTTTGCAACGCAATTGGGCTTTTTCAAACAGTGAATCATTTATCAAAACATGCGCATAGCAGTATTCCTCTCGTCATAAACGAATTTTACCATAACAAACGGCTATTTAGTTTCGCCTTCTTTTGGAAAGGAAAATGCATTGTAATTTCAACGCATAAAAAGCTGAATCTTTATTTCAGAACAACAACCTTAGGCAAGTCTCAACTGGTTACTTGCTGAACAGGCTTTTCAAAGCATATATGCATACAATTCGCCAGCTTAGCTTGAGAATTTCATTTTGGCTCTGAAGAAGCAAATGCGCTGTTTCGGTTTAAAAGCAGAAATAGATAAAGAAAACGAGAAACAAGAAAAACGAGAAATAATACTGGGCAGTAGCACGTGGAGTCGTGGTCGTGGTTGCAGGCGTTGTTCCTTGAGTTCTACGGGATGTTCCTTGGGTGGTCGTAGTGGATTGCTCAACTGCATCACAGTCATCGGGTACATCTTGTTTCTTCCCGACCATTTGGCAAGCGATTTTCTTTTTGTGGTTGAACCAGCTTCGAACAATTTGTGCCGTTTCCTGTCCACAGTACTTGCCATACGCTTGTTCAAAGCACAAGCTGAGTTCATTCAGTTGTCTGGCAAACTTAGCCGGATCAACGAAAGCTTCAATATTGTCGGGCATCTGGTGCAATTGTTGGCCGCATTCTGAGAACAGTGACCTCTCGTGTGAATTCCGGCATTCCTGTTCCTGTGCATTAATCGTTCGCATTTCACTACACGCTTGCTTGTGGGGGATTTCGGTCTTCCGGGAGACATCCGATGCGAAGGAATCGCACTCAGCGAGGCAACTATCCAATTCTTCAACCGATAAGCATACGGTGTTTGCTACTCCGTCGAGGTCTAGTGGATGGAAAATTGTGCTGTCGAGGCTCGTTTCGAGTAAGGCGTTCTCGAATTTGATAAAAGCCTAAACAATGGCAATATAGTGTTGTTTTATCCAGCTTCTTTGCTTTCTCGACAGAGAAAAGACAAAGACGACAATGACAAAAGTTATTCGCAAGCCAGTGTTTTCGTCTTTCAAACACATAAGAACGTACTGACCTGGTAGGATTGTTTGCATTCGTCAGCGCATTTGTCCGTAGACACGGGAAGAGGCTGGTAGTAGAATATAAGCAGTACGAGAAGTCGCATTCCAGAACAAGGCGACCGACACGCAAAGTGTTCCGATACAACACAATCCATTACTTCCAACGATTTCTTCCAACAATATGTTTCTCTTCCCGATGACAGCCTCTCTCTCTCTTTTGTGCTGAGAACGCAGGCGTTGTTCGTTAGAAGGGAACGTTCTCAACTTCTGACAGCGACATTAGTTCATCCATCAGAGTTTACAAACCTTGTATAATTTCTCTGGCTGTGTATGTTTTCCCTCTTTTATTCTACGACTTAAAAAAAGCCATCCGTTGTAACCTCCAGTAACAATTTCGAAACAGCCTGATATATAAACAACAAAACGCCACAACTGAAACAAAAGCAAGAATAGAATTTCAGTTCTCGTCGCAATGAAACAAAATATCCACAATAATTTTAATAACGGTCAAGGAAAAGGCGCTAGGTATTACTTAACAACGGTTTCTGATGTGCATGTTGAAAGTACCAACACATGTCATACAGTGGTACCTCAAACTTCAGTTGTTAAACTTTTATCCACAAAATAACGATAATCCCAAGAGCGCAGAGATCATTCATATTTCTCTCAGTAAGGAACTGATCGATATGATTTTATTTCGGTCCACAGATAAACATGAGATGAGATTCATTTCTAAGCACAGTTATTGTTTAGCTCAAAGCACAAGCAATGGTTTGCTAGGTTACTGTAATTCATCCCACCCGGTTGCTATGATAAGTCAAGTGGCAAGGCAGGTGAGTCATCGTCGAAGCGATTTCGTATAGATAGTCATATCACTCTCCCCTCATGTCTCCCGCTGACGTGTACACTTCAAATACAAATTGTTTATGTAATAAAATTAACAACAATGTGTTTACAAGTATTGTGTTAGGGATCATTATTTTATATGGTGAAGGAAATAAGAAGCATTGAGGTAACCTATGATGATAAGTCATGGATTTTCAATGCTGAAGCGCATTCAAAAACGATGTTCAGGGCGATATACTTACATACAAAGCTTTTCGTGAAGTAATAAAAAGTGCCTAATGTTTGGAAAGCTGCAGTATAAGGCAAGCAAAGAAGAGACCAACTAGGCTTGTGCCACTCTTTGCCGCATTGGGAATTGTTGTTGTGTGAACGAGTTCACTACATTCGATGGGCAAACTGTCATATTTGATCTCAAGCATTCGACAAACGCTTTCCTTCTTGTACAAAAGCCACTTTCCGACAATTCCTGCACTGGATCCACAATGCTTAGCATACGCGCTTGAAATGCACTCGGAGAGCTGATTCAACTGCCAGATGAGGTGTCGGGGAGGGACTCCGTCGAGGAACTCGCGAGGGATGTCGAACATCACACTCGTTTGTTCGACGCACACGAACTTGGAGTCATGTTCATGGACATCGAACATGCATTGGTGTTCCGGCCAGTACATTGACATCAGATCACCACAGACGTACTTCCAGTTTGAGTTGGCCGTGCGGTGAACTTCTGCCTCCATGGACCCACACTTCCACAGGCAAAGGTCCAGCTGATCCAGTCTTATGCACAGTTCACTGGCTCTGCTCTCGACTTCGGACTGCGCAAACGATGTTTTGCCCAAGGAAGATCCTGTTAGCGTTCGAATATAGTCGTCAGGGAGGCTGATGTTGGCCTGAAATTTTGCTTCTATGTTACTTACACGTAGTTTCAGTATTGTGTACATCACAAATTGTCTAGCCAACAATTCGCAGCCGTTTTCCTAACACACCGTTTTCCCCAGCATATGTAATGTGTATGCAAGGCATGATAATCCGACAGTAATTGAAAATTGACAGTTGTAAGTAAAGAAACCTCAATGGGGAATTCCTCTCGACATTTCCGGATGCATTCATCCGCCGACGATAAACGAGTACAAGCGATAGAAATGAACAGAACGGGGAAGAACATTGTCACAGAAAATGCGAATGGCGACGCATCAATCAACGGCTTTCGCAAGGCATATTCTCCACCATCATCACTACTCATTCTTCTCTATTGATCTTTTTTAAGAAAACAAAACATCATAACGATAACAGTTGGTTAAGTTCAAAACAAGTAGGGAATAGTGCTTCTGTCAGAGACAGGGTGGCTGTCCATATGACTGTCGTAGTATACTTCTTATATACTGATTCCTATAACCGCTGTCGATTGTCCCCCACTTGTAGGTGACTGACTGAGTTATCTTACAATATCTTGTTATTGCAACAGATTCTTGTGCATGTGAAATTGAATCAACGTTGGCACAGACTTCAAGGTTGAGAAATCTTTTTTTCAAAACGTATAATACTCTTCTTGAGAGGTAATCAAGCGATAGTTGCTGCAATGTTTATCTTAATATATGTCTCTACCGGAGTTGCATACCAAAACTTTACTACCTCAAACATTTGACAAAGTGAAACATTGATTACAATTAGAGCTGAGAATAAACGCAACAATAATAATAATAAGGAAACACGACACATTAAGTGGCTATGACAAGAAACAACAACGACGACGGAAATTGATCCTGGATCAGACGATTGGTAACATGACTCAGAGCAGTTCGGTCCGACTATAATACATACAGCACCACGCTAGAACACATCTATCTTTCTATATTGAATGGTTGTAACAGCTAATTGTACAAAAAATGAACTGGTTCTCACGAATAAGAAATAATTGAGAATATTGAAATTGTGAACACCAGCCTTCATTTTACATACATTGGATACATGTATTGGCTACAGGAATGGAGCAACTCGGTACTCAAAGAGGAATAGAAGAAAGAAATGACAAACTGAAGGCTGTCGAATAGGTCATGAAGATAAAAAAAGTTGCACTTTTAAAGCCTAAACCACTCCGAACGGCGTTATTTATTTGGTGGTTGCACTTTGGAAGCAGGGCCCTGGGCGCCCGGTTGTTGTTGCTCGCCAAGATTCTTCCCTGCCGCCACGAAGGAAAAGACGCATAATACGGCATAACATATTTGGTCAGCCTGTAAATATATCTGTCATCACCAGAAGTTCGGCTATAATGCATTTCTTTCGAGGATCAGCAAAATTGTTTCGCAAAGTGTAGAAAACGCGTGTACGGTAGAACATGTTAGCAAGCAGTACAGAAAAAGGAGGGCAACATCCTCTAACGTTACTGCTTCAATTTGGTAGCAAATATAATACAAAACAACGTTTCTTACTCACTGGCTATGTGCACAAGAAACATGAAACTGCGACACAAAACAACATCTAAGGTGCAGAAAGAAGTCACAATACTGTACAACACCGATAGAAGAAGAAGAAGAAGAAGAAGCTGAAGCAGCTGGAGGAAGCTGATCACCGCCAGAGATCGTCGACAGATACTCACTCTCTATATCGGAGTCCGATCAGCATCCTTTCGAAAATCTCCCACCGGCAGTCCGTTGAGAAGCGCAAACTGTACGCTGAACACGCGGTGCATGGCCCATGCAATTGTGGCCGCCTAAAACACGAATAGCCGTGACATGCGATATGCAAGTCGCGTCCAGCAGCCGTGATACCGCTTGCATTACGCAGCTTCTCGAAAGATTCTGGGTGCATTTGTATTCTCCCCTAATGGGAAACACATAAACGACATCACAACGACAATGACATTCTTGTGCTTTTTTTCTCTTCTATCTGCCGTTCGCACAGCTTCTCATATTACTGTGATTGTGTGTGTGCTTCGGATATATAATGAAAGCCGGCTTTGAAAAACGAAATTTTCTGCAAGCCAACTGCGATGGCATTGGCAATACGATCCGCTCTTAGAAGCTCAAGAGCATCTGAGCACAATCACTGACCATTTGCGAGATGTATCTTCTTTGGATTAACTCGTTCTTCTTTCGGTCTGAAACATTGTTACTTGCGAAATAGGATTCGTAGTTACCATATTCCTCTAGAATGAAGACGTTTCCACCGTATGTGTTACACTTCTTTATATTAGCGAGTTCGATGAAGTACTGGCGGTTGACGAATATGATGGCCACCCCATCGATGCGCACTTGTAGCAATCCGCCTAAACAGTTTTCTTTAGATAAAGGAAATACAGAATAGGATAGCTTGTATTAGATGGTTTCCTTCATATGAAGTGAAACATGATTCAAACCATTCCCTGTGAGTGAGTAACAAAGTAATTACCTTGGTTACTCTCGGTGTCGTGCACGGGGAATTCTCCTCCGAGATCTCGTCCTTCCACATTCACTCTTCCTCGTGCAGCCGCTCTCTCCATCGCCGATTTCATGCACATGTACAGCTCCCGACACTAAAGGTAAGTAAGCATCTTCGTCGCAAAGGAGGATGAAAGTTCGCCAACACTTGTTTCACTCTAACTTACCTTCTTAGTGTAGAACTTGTGCATGTGAACCTTGTCCTCGTGTCGACGCCAGAGGCAGAGCACCTTCGTCTTCGGCGAGTAGGTCATGTTGACCAGCCTCTCGTACCACCATCTCTCTGATACGGCACCCGTCACTGCTCGAAGAACAACGGCATCGTCGCACACCTAAGATATGTTCACCAATCATTGACATAATGCATTCTACAGCACCCGTATCTGTCAAACACATATTCACATGTATCTGTCAAAGATAATGAAATTATTAGGAATTACCTCCATGAACATCATGGTTCCTTGAGCATTCGATCCAGAGTAGACGGTAAATGACTGCTTCTGCACGAGTCTGCTGCCGAGCGGCTTCAGTGGAATGATGTTCCCTTGCTGAAACGTGCAAATTTCTTCAGCTACGAACAGATACTAACCGTTTGCGGTAATTCGTCAAGGAGGCTGTTGATGGTCTTCGAACAAACGAGTCCGATATGAGCTTTTCCGAGAAGACGACGAATTTTCTGTTGGATAGCCTTCTGTCCTGTCCCACACATGATCATGTACGCGGTTAGGTTATGGAGAAGCGTCGAGAGCAGGCGGTCTTCCTCTAGCTCGAGGCGTTTCTTCTCGGAGTCCGATAGGCTCGCATATCTGTCAAGGTAAAAGTAAATGCTTTGAGGTACACAAAAAACATGCCCATCATAGACACAGGAAGTCATAGGCACCATTTTCAGAGAGACAAGCCACCCATTATCATATTTCCACTACCAGAACACACCTGTCAATCATCTCACTCGGCTCCTGGTCCATCCCGACGATTTCTCGCTCCTGTGCGACGACATCAACAAATACATTCTCCCAGAATACCATTTTCTGCCACAACGGATTCGGCGATGGAACTAGGAAAGCTTTCATTTTCTTACTGTGTACTCACGAATGAGATCTTGGTAGATGTAGTGCCTGGCTGGCTCGGTCGGAGTCGGATTCATCTTGCCATTACCGTCCTTCCCGACATCAAGTGTCTTCGGTGCCTGTAGAAAGCAATAAGCAGAAACGAGACGCTTACCGTAAGCTTTCTTGTTGGAGGGGCGTCCGGCTTCTGTTGTGAAGGAATGGGAGCACTAATAGGAGGTGAGAGCAGGCTCGTCTGCTCGGGACTTGTTGTGGTCGGTGGAGGAGGGATTGGTGCAGGATCTAAACAACAGAATACTCTATCCTCCACTAACGTACCTATTGGTCCATTAGAAGCAGGAGGAGATGATGCTTTCTGCTGTTGATCAGGTCGAGGAGGAAGCTTGGGAGCACCACCCGGCCGAGGTGGTAAAGGAGGAGGACGAACTGTTTGCTGCGGAATCGGAACTGTAAGAAAAAACACTTCTCATGACGTCTCTGGTATGACAACTTGATGAGTTTCGACAGTGTTGTCTGATGATTATTTGGGGATGAGCACAGTGCGCACAAAATCCTTAGTAACTAAACATCATTAGTTTTGACGTTTACGCATCCTTATGCATTTTTTTGCTCCTGTGACGTTGTCTGCTTCCTTGGACAAGCTGATGTAATACCTGCAGTCCTAGTAGGAGCAGGCCCGACCGGAGGCGGTCCTGCACCGGTTGGCCTCGGGGGCGGCGGGCCTGCAGGCGGAGGACCGGCCGGCCGCGGACTTCCCCCATTCGTTTCCGTAATCGAACCGCGAGGTCTCACAGGAGGCGGCGGAGGATTCTGGCCATCCAGAGATCTCATGTCAATCACACTGTCGGTGCTGAAAAAAGAGAGGAAGAGGAATGCGTTTGCAATTATTCGTACGTGGTGGAGGGATTGAGACTGGAGATGGATGTCCGTTGGCTGCTGCTCGACTGTTGCGATGATTGCGATTGCTGAGACGCTTTTCGTTGATCTGAAAGAGAGAAGTAAGCGGTGTCGGTGGTAGTAAACATACTATCGGGCACTCGTTGCGGAACGGGATTCCTGCCGTCAGTGGCAATGCGATATCGAGTAGACGTCAGCGCGTGGAGGTCGGGGTTCGATGTAGACGGAGTCGTAACCTGCAGTTGATCAGATAATATGCACTATGAACCACTATGAACTTTTGCAACCTCTTGTGCTATTCATAATGGGTTTGATAAGCATATGTAGCAACCATACCAAGCTCGGAGTTCCACTGGCCGGAGTCACGGCCTCATTCGGCTCCTTCGACCAATAGTGCGTGTGCGCCATCTCCAGAATATGGAACATGCTCGCCAATCCATTCGAACCCGGGGTGTTGAAGGAAACCTGGCCGTATGTTGATGACGTCATCGCTTACCTCAACACCGAGAATACACGCCTGTAGAACCCTGACGTATCCCTTGTATTGCGATCGAGTCAGTTGCTGCAAAGATACGTTGATGTCACTGCTCACTTACAATTTCTTTCACGAAATCATCCTCGGAGAGCTTGTGCTCCAGGCCCAAGTTGAGTTTGGAGCAGACCAGCTCGCGAAGGCTTTCGTCTTCCATGAGCCGCTTCAGCTTTGGGTACGTAAACACACCGACACCTTGTCCATTGAGAACTGCATCGCATATCTCTCGGACCATTTGTTGATTCTTCCTGAAAAGTCTTGAGTTTCAAAAGCATTAACGTGATTAATCAAAAAAAGCCCCATATGTACAATGACTACTTGTCTAGCAGTTTCTCAGTTAATTCAGATGGCATAATCATCCGTATTAACATCATTGATAAGGCTAGATGAAGGATTCTGAACAAACCCTTGTTGCGTGGCCGCCTGTGCACTCGTCTGCGTCGGGGTGGTCTTGCTCTTCACCATGTGCTGGCCTTGCTCCATCTTGTTGGCTGCGACAGCTGCAATTGGTCTCACCGTCTTGTCACGGAGGGCTTGCGCCTTCGGAGCGGTTCGATTAAGAACCTGAAAAATGGAAAATAGCTGACAGAATAGGAAGAGATTGTGTTAGAATGACGTTCAATCAAACGTTTGCTCATTGGTCATACCAGTCTTCTCTTAGGGCAAGCGTGCTCAATAAACCGATAAAACGCCTATAAATGAAAGAGTTTCTGAAGTGACTACTGAATAAAATACTTTATCTAAGAAGGTAATGATAACAAGAAATCTTTTGTAAAAATCATGAAGATCGAGCCAGTCTCCGTAAGACTTTGATGTCCAACGAGCAAATGTATGGTTACTCATTGACGTTACTGTATTCTATTTCCATATAACAAACGCTATTAAAATCCATATATTATATCCCGCATCGCAGTGTGAAATCCTCTCAAAGCAAATAGTAATGGGAATGTATACGCTTAGTATGCCAAAAAACTACAGAGCTGAAGAGGATACAACATAAAACAACGCTTAACGAGTCGACAGGATCTATCCTGGAACGTTTACAGTGCATTTCATGTGAAATGATAATAATGCCAGCGCACGCTGCAAAACGCAGCCTTCCCACAAAACGGAAAACGGAAATGGACAGAAAAAAAGAAGGAAGCAAATATCCGCCTGACAATGAGAGCCTGAGAAAGAATGGTTGGTTGTTCATCATCTAACCTGGCTGAATATATCATGGCTCTTCTCGGCGTAGCCATTTATTGCATTCATCATGTTGATGCCCAGTACTTTCTCGCCCGAATCCGAGAGATTCGTCAGGCCCTGAAGGAGGAGATTATCCTTGACACCTCAGAGGCTCCTTAGCAGTTATGACAAAGAAAAAAGATGAGCATAGATCCATGAGATTACGCTGATTAGTAATATTAGCACTATATGTATACTGACTTATAAAAATTAGATGATTCGCTAGTAGAAACAATTTTCTACGTTGACAATGAGAGACGTTGTTATACCTTTAACCTTGACATAGGCTGCTTAGTTGTCGGCGTACTGATGGAACCACTTTGTTGTCGTCGATTCTGAACCTGAAGAAATGTATTTTTTCGATGAAGCATCACGGATGTTGCTGAATCTGAGGCAAAAGAAATGGTGCGAACGAATACTACAGAATGCAAGCCGTTGGGTTGGGCTAATTGTAAGCACGAACAAAATGAGATTGACGAAGCAGGAGACGCTTTGCTAGGGATTACAGAGAAGGAGCTGTTGCTCTTCCAGCATACACAGAACTAAAATGCTCAGCTACATACACAGGTCGCTGGCTTTACTCTTCAAGCCTGCGGTAACATTCAGCTTTCTTGAACATTGATAACCAAATGGGTTAGGCACGTTCACAGACAGTGGGATATGGAATCTAACAGTGGACCACCCACATCGACAACGAACGCCGGGCGAGTGCACGCTCCATGTTAGTGGGGGGAAATAAGGGAACATCATATGCATACGGCTATCGGAACAACACAGCATGTCATCGATGATATGGACACGGTTACCACTGCCGATGAAGAACTCAGACGAAGCTGCCAGGGAGGTGATAATAGACTGAATGAGTGAGGAACTGGAAAGGGAGAGAGGAAGAGGAATACAAGTGAATTCACACAAAAGAAACGTCACTGGAAGAATGTCATTGAACGTGAAAATGTTAGGAATGAAGGAAAAAGACATGCTGGCCCGGAAAGAGGAATTGCGTTGCCTGGGAAGACAAATGATCTATGCATTTATGCACACTGTTTTGCTATTAGATTGGTAGAAACGGAAAATATACCACACAATTAACGTGACATCTAGGGCTAGAGAATTCTGCAGGAAAAACACATAGTTGATTGGTTAGCTAAGATTGATGTACGAGAAAATACCCATAGAAGAAGTGCGGATCGAGAAAGAAAGAATAAGATCAGGGGAGTACTCAATGTGCATTCCCTTCACCATACGACACGTACACATCACTCACACTCTGATCACTCGGGTGCTGATTGTGCTGATTCTGTGCGTTGTGGTGGTTGTTGTGATCGTGCTCGTGCTCTCCCTGGACGGGCATCGCGGCTCCAATCAACGATGACGTCATCGCCATCGGCGTCGTTCCCGACGAGGAGGACGACGGCGAGACGGCGCAAGCAGAAGCCGCTGGCAGCGAGGCAGACGCCGATCTAAGCTCTAGCAGAGGCCTACGTGTCATGCCGGAGGAGGGAGTGCTCGTGGCATTCAAATGAAGACCACCAGAGGAGGGCATTCCGCTTTTCGGACGTACGGGAGTCGAATCACAGTCGGACGAGTTGGCGGTGGTCGTGGCGGCGGAGCTGTCGTGGTGGTCGAAGGAGAAGGCGCCCTTCGCATCCGACTTCAGAGCGAGATTCTCGGCGAGACGAGCGAAGTCCGCCTCGCTGTCGATCGCACTCGCCGACATCGATGAACAAGGACTGAATGAAGGATATCAGATACTCTAACGGGTACCATTCAAGTACTTCATTGGCTCTACTGCTATATTTCGTTGCTGCTTTCCTTCTGGGGCATTAGTATGTAATGGTATCTGCTGTCAGTTTCGGCACACTTGTGGAAGGTACATGAAGGTTAAGTTCATACCTTCCACTACTAATCGAACTTCCAATAGAAAGGACGCTTTCGCTCAACGGCAATTCCAATCGAAGAGGTTCCTTGTAGACATCGTTTACTTCAGCCAACGGTCGGTCGGCATTCGATGCTTTGTCTTAAATAACTTCTCGTTCATAGTAGTTATCGCAATGAGATAAGCGTTACATACCGCTGTTATCTTCCGGTGAATCAAAGACGAGATCGTCGATGCTCGATGAGGAATCGCCGGCACTCGTCGCATCGTCATCCGAATCCTCGTGGTGTTGGTACTCATATGCGAGAAGGGCATTGGACAATGTCGAACTCGGAGGATACACCTATGCAAAGATCTTGGAAAGGCGAACAAGTAATGTGTGCTCTTACTGTTGCAATCTCATTAAACAGTAGTCAGGGTGGGTGAAAAAGATGGTGATGTAACGTACTTGGAAGTGCACGGGCATCAACTGATCGCCGAACCACTTGATCTTGTCACCGACTTGTTGTGCCGTTTCGATACCCGTCTGCACCCTCACGAATGTCTCGTTCTTCGGACACAACGAACACTCGGCAAAGTATTCCACTGCTTGTGTTCTGAATGGACAGAATGGTTGTAGGAACAGTAAGCAGGTGAAGGGATTGTGTATTCAACTGACGCACTTGCACAACTCGGAGATGAACTGCGTGCAGTTCGGTCTACTCCTCAAGAAGGATTCCGTCTGCAGAGATACGACCGGTCTGGGATACAATCGAAGTGTCCTCGTGTGCTCACTGAAGTGGCCGAAGATGTTTCCCGAGTTGTAGAACTTCACCTAAAGAGGGCAGAGGCAATGAACTGCGAATGCCAACGAACCATGGCAACTCGACAGGCGACGTCCACTTCATCGGCATCCACGGTGTAGCTGACCTCGATGGAACCCCTCCTTTCCGATTCGAAGTTCGACGACATTCGTGTCATCGCGTTTCGAAGATTTTGCTGAATGGTCGTTTCATAATTAACAGCGTTATATTTTCAACACCATGTGGCAAAAGCAAACAAACGTTTCTATCTTTTGTATTTGACAAGTTTTTTGCGTGCAACGTTTATTTGTTTTAACGCTTACTAGCTGATGTTCATTTTCGTTAACAAAGAACTGTCATATTTGCTTACCTTGAGCACGGATGTGTCTGGCTCTGGTAGATCGGGGATCTCGAGATCTTCAGGAATGTTGATGATATTCGTGTCAAGATCGACAAGGATGACGTCACTCGGAAGTTCCTTCATCTTCTTGGCGGCAAAGAACGAAGCAGGGACACCAATCAGGAATGGAGTGGGCGCCAGCAATAACTATAATGATAACGTGGTTACTCTCAGTTGACATCTGAAGTAACAGTGATGTGTCAATTGCTACTGTGTTCGCTTCTCAAGGACGCAAGCGCATTGTATGACTTGAAAATAATACTAGAAATTGTTCATTGTGATGTTATAGTAAAACACAAACATTGCAAAAAGAGACTTGCCTGTTCTGCGCTTGCCATGTACGCAGGAAGAAGCGGAATCACCGGAAACATGTACTCGAGGGGATACAGTAAGGCAACCAGCGAGAGCACGCACATACTCACGGCGTTGTAATTGCGCGATTGAAGGACCACCTGCAACATCGTTTAAGATTTGTTCACAAAAAATGTAGTCCCAACAATAACATTATGCTATGCTACTTCATTTGTAGCAGAAAGAAACTTACTTTGTACTCGAGCATCACTGCACTGAGAACCCGCAAGGCAGCATCCACACCCAGTAACTCAAAGGGCAGATGCAATGGGAAGTCGACCAGACAGAATCGTGTGTGGTCCGGAAGCGCAAATTCGAACATTCCACAAATCTCCGGTGGCATCACCTCAACATGTGAACTTTCTTTCACCAGTAACAATATACATCGCCTAGGGTATTACAATGCAATTCGGTTTCTCAAAAATGGCCCCTTCATTTGTCAATACCTATATAATATGAACCTCCATGGCATAAACAAACGCAAATTGGTCTCTAACCTCGAGTTGCACTTTTGTTTTACCCGGCACAGGCACAGGGGAACTGAGCAGCATGAGGATCCACGTCTCCAGTTCCTTGATCTCCTTCATCACCTCGGGCGGAATCGGCTCCGTCCAATGACCAGTCAGAACTGACCAGACGATATCTCTGAATGTAGCACAGTTGACAGAACGTTGAAACCGCATGGTCAAAAAATCTAACATCTTTATTTTGCCAACAAGAACAGCGTGTAGGAAACATTTAGCTTACTTCTTTTGATGACTTTCGGCTACCCGTGCGTTACAAGCATCAATAAGTTTCTTGAGTAGAACAAGGAGATCGTGGAAGATTGAGATGAAGGGATGGTGGGAGATGAGACACAGCGACGTCAACGACATTGCCTGGTCTTTCCTGCAATTATGCCATACGATTAGGTTCAACAAGCATAACTTATTATTGGTAGCGGGATACAAGGATGGATTAGGGCAAAGTTTCAGTAACAACGCTGTCTATGACTTAGTATGGGGTGAGGACATGTCTCAATGATATTAATCTCTGATTAGCTCACCTCTTGACAGGTTGCTGTGAGAGAACGGCCAAAGGGTTCTTCCTCTCGAATGATTGGAAGAAGTTGAGGCAGATGCCGTAGCGGATCTTTGCCGAATCCTTCTCGGTGAGCATGAACACGAAGAACTGCGCATCGCGAGTGTTTCGACGGCTGTTTGCACCTGTAGCGCAACGCGTTACTATGCACAGCTCTAATGTGACATGTATTTCACAAAAGCCTATGAACGCAAGCGGTTCAAATCTAGCTATAGACTTGACGCTCATATAAAAGGAACTGAAAAACAACATACTCAGGGTTGTGCATCCCTCAGGCATGCAAAAGAGGGTGACATCGGTTGGCAGATAGAAGTCCTTATGGTCATCTGTCGGATATCTGCAAAGAGTATACATTAAGCTAAAACAATGCGATACCCATATATTGCACAGTTTATAGGTTTCCAGTTTTTCATGTTGAGGAAAAATAACGTCCTCGAATTTCGGAAAATACATTTCCCACACAGCCCAGATACGCATGCTTTCAGAGAATCTCTGCACTTCACAGTACGTCTGTGCACTCGTGTTCGTTTTGTGTGCCTAAGCATAATCGCTGCTCTCCCAATCTGATGGCTCTTTTGTTTGAGGATACCGCTTATGGTGTGCCCTTGAAGCAGTGCCAGAGGAACAACGAAGAGCGCTCATGGTTCATTTAGGATATATGAACGCCGGTTGTGTTTTGCATTCTTAAGAGCTTGCTCTCATTCTCAGACAAAAACAAGCGAAAGATATGGCAGACAAACAAAAACAACATCGTTCACATAGCAACGGACTTATCTGCCGATGTTCAATGCTTGATCTCTAGTGGCCTGCGTGTACACGTATCTATTACTATTGAAATATCTGACTACGTTCTGAACAAATATGCAACTGTCGCGTTATAGGCAAAGCATTGTAGTTGTTTTAACTACAGTTGCGTTAGGACACAATCCCAAATTTTTTATCGTTTTGGCTACTTGTCAAGATGAAACCAACTGCCAAAAGGCTACAAAAAGGCCAGTACCTCCTAAGTATATCGGGATGGGAGACGGTGGTGTGCGGGACGCCCTCGCAGTGACTCGCTCCACGCGTCCGATTTCGTCGACCGACCACGACCAGGTAGTCGATGAGACGAGGACACAATTCCTTGCCCTTGTCATCCATGGGAGGAATCCATCGGGATGAACGAGCTCCTGCAAAGATTCCTCCTTTGTCATTGACTAAGACGAACTAAGAACATGATAGCTGGTGCGACGCGAGCAATGAGAACATGCACTTTCTTACAATAAGACACATTTTGTGAGCTTCTATAAGAAACAACATTAGTGTGAAATGTATCAAATTGTCGAAAGCCATGGAATGGGGGAATACAGGGCGGGCGACTGCACGATCAGGTGATAATAACGGGGGGATCGACCCGAAAAAGGGAAACAAATCGATGTGGCAGTGGGCTGGTAGAAGGCAGCCAGTGTGTGTCTGTTGCAACCATCACAGGACAACACCCAGCTGTCAACCCATTCCGTTCTATTATGCATGTATCTGTGAAAAGCTGCTCTTTTCGTGTTTCTTTCAACTCGGTATAGTAATGGTCATGTCTTGAGGCAATTGGAAAACAACTTGTGGATCTGTTCCTGGCATTGTGACACCTATGAGAAACAATAGGGCATTAACATGTGCATTGCCTGAGAATCAAAGAAATCGCCAGAGTAAGCTTGTGCTGCTTCCCACAAGTGTTCATAGCGTAGGCGAGAACGGGCGAGTCTGAGGCTGAGAAGGGGGGGGAGAAGCTGCTTCATTTAGCGTGAACAAGTGAGTGATATCAGCCTCGCAGCTGCAAACGACGTTGCGGCCGGAATAGCAACACTCATTACGGTCACATTGAGAGCGGCAGTGATTCCTTTCCCTGCGTGGGATGTCAAGCAGAGATGGCGATGTCATGCTCTCCGCCATAAACAACCTGCGGCGTATAGGAAAAGAATACGACCTACGCTGCGTATTCAAAACACATGGTACAATGTATTGGCATTATCAAAGCAAAGTAATATTTAAAAAAAAATGATATATGTGAGCTAAATGTAACGCACACCAACCTACTGCGTTCCGAGAAACCGATTAATTCCTGCCTTGCTTTGTTGGCGAATAATTAATAATTGTCCACCAACCGCGAGAAAGGATTAAACGCGAAAGGAATCTACGCTCGCTTGAGGCAATCATTATACGCTGCCGCCTTTCGTTGCCTCGTTTCAATTTCCTCGAGGTAATGAAGAAAGTTCTCGAGGATTGTCTAAGTTGCCCAAGTATAAACATTTCTTGCACTAACGCCTAACATGTAAACAGCAAGACAATTATGTGTTAGAGACAAAGTAAACAAAATAATGCATCAATTAGTGATAAAGCACGGTATCAGTAAAACCGAGAAATGAAGATAATTTGTGTACAATCGTAAATTTCATCGCTGGAATGTTTCCGGGGAAGAAACAGCTATCACTGACTGCACAAAGGCAAAGAAATCAGACGGATTGGCTCTTATCGCCGTGACCAGACCTCCAGGAATGCAATTCGAATGACATCTTCGAGTCAACGATTATTCGATATTCGTTGTATTTTAGGCAACGATGAGTAATTCTGGCATATGCATGATAACTCAAAAAATGAAAGGAGCTTCAGACTTATCTTCGTGCAGCAATTAAGGACGTACAATGGAGTTGTATATAATGGCAACGGAGTAGTAACCAGGTACCCTCAATACAACAGCAAAAATCGCTCAGCCAAACATATGTAACGTATCGATTTGAAACATGCCAACATAGGAGAACAGACAAGGATTGTTTGCTTGTGGACATATATGGCCTATCAAACAAAAATAAGCTACAAAATAATCGCAATAAATGATTCGTATTGTTATGTATGCTGGAAAAGGAATCAATGCTCTCAATGTGAGTCATTAACTAGAATGAAAATAGCAACCGCACGAATAAAGGTTAGAAAGGAAGACAATTCAACTTTAACGACCTAATAATGATTATGACATAAAAAGCGCGTATATGTTGCGAGCACTTGATTGGTGTCAAAGTGGAAAAGGCCGAGGGTAACGTGAGTCACGTACATACATACATGCGTATGAGTGCATTCGATAGCCGACAGCGGCTTAAGCCATCAGCCGGCGCAATATGCTGCGTCTCAACATGCGCGAATGCAGATTCCTGATGTTGCGCCGAGATAACACGCCGGCAACGTTTTCTCAACTCTCAAAGATCGCTATGCCCACGAACAAACAGTAAATATTATTGCTTTACATGAATAACTTGCTTGTTTTCAACAAATCATGACATTTGTCATCTAATTGTCATTTCAAATTAGTTTCCGAAGCTTCTACTGGGCATATACCATTCCGAAAATAGTGCTCAAGTACTCGATGTTATTCTTGTTCGCAAATGAGTACGCGTTTCGTTTCTTAGCGTTTTTGAATGCGGTGCACACTCTAGTTGTGATTGTCAGAACAAAAGGAGGAGCAAGAACAGACTGACGTCATTTCAGGGCGTGAAATAAAATGACCAGTTGAATTGCTTCATGAGGCCACTTCAAAAAACAATCCGCTCTCAATAACAGCAAACAGATTCTGGCTCTTCCCGAACATTCTCGTGGCAATGTTTGCCATTTAGTCGCATGGACCACACACGAAACAGAGTACATAAGTTTGGAGTTAAGATGTGTAATTGATCAACTACAATGTGCGCTTGAGACAATTTTCTAACGCTCTCCAATTAGCTAATATGTACCGCTGAGTTCAAGAGAATGTAGTTCAGACAAAGAAGAAAGTGAGAGCCATTTGAGTTTTTTGGTCAAAGGTGAAAAAAATGAATAGACAAAATGAAAAAGAAGTTGCGGAGAGGACATACACATGCAGCCATAACAAGATACAATGTAAGCAATGCATTTTTTCGCTTTCCCACGTGTGATTACGAAACAATACGTCAATAAAAAATAGATGAAAAAGAAGAATATCAAGCAAAACAAACTTAGAGAACAGAGTAAAAAATATTAAGTGCAAAAGAATGTGAATAATGAATGCGGGGAAGAAAAGAAGGAACAATTATTGCTAAGGTGTGTTTGGACAAAGCTCCGACCAACGCTAAATCACACACATAAATGAATTTTGCTATCTCTTCTTTTTTGTTGCTGAAGCCAAATGAGAGCTCAATTACGTATGCGGGCACATATGGAAAAGAAATCTTGCTTTGGCACCTGTCTCGGGGGAATCCACATGCTTTTTAGGAATTTGTACAGTCGTCAAAAAGCCTACCAACTTACTTAAGTTTATTTCAGGCTTATTGTCGTGGGAAGTTCTTCACAACACTACAATTGCGTATGTAAAAAAACTAATGAAGTAGTGACCAATGTATGCTAAGGGGACTCAGCTCGAATGGCGAAATATGTTCGCAGTTAGAAAGTTCTACTGCGAGGATCACCTCTCCTCGTTCGTTCCTAATTCTTGCCAAAAGGCACTCTGCATAATGAGTGCCTATTGTTGAGCGGTGCATGGATGAGCACAGGAACATTTGTCCGGAAAAAGACGAGCGAACCCTTCCTCGGAATTGGGAAGCAGCAAGGAGTACAGCACAATTATAGCAAACTTGAGCCTGTCTGGGAGATATTTAGACTACTTGTAGAAATGTCTTTCACTTAAAGGTGAGTGCTAGCAGATAAGCGCTGTACAACTGTTTGTCTTGATTTTTACGGTAATAGTACAAAGGAATAATACATGCCTATGGGATTAGTTCAATGTTGAGAAGATTTTCTGTCATCGAAGAACAAACTTCCAAATCGTAAAAGGAGCTGTCATTCTCTTTCCAATAATGAACACATTACAAGAAATCGTTGAGTTCGTGGGATGAATCAGGCCTTATTAGGAAGCACAGAGATGGGAAAGTCATGGAGTAGCCGTTGTGGTTGTCTGATTGCCCCGAGAGCAAGGCGCTTACTCATGAATAAATGCTCGTTCTGAACATTGGGCATTCCCGGAAGACGGCGTTCGAGGGCTCACAAGTGCTACTGCTATTCAAGATAACAACCTTTATCTCACAATTAACGAACAGAAGAAATCCTCAGCCGGGCCCAAGAAAACGCTAATCACCTGCCAATTAATCTATATTTGTACATCTTCAGAGCCAAAGATGCACGTTGCGTTACTTTTGATACTTTTTGCTTCCTAAAACGCAAATGGCAATCAGTTTCGTAATCGTTATATTGGCTGTCAAGCACAAGCAGCTGTACATTCAACCACCTCCACCCCGATTCATACATAGAGGGCAACAATGCATGTCTTCTAAATAATATTCTACATTGAATGCAAATTGGTGTAATAAGTAATATGTCTGGGCGTAGATAGCAACACCTTAGGCCTATGCGCCGTTAGTCGCAGAGAGTGCATCCTGTGGTGGTAATTATCTGTGATATTTGGGCCATGTTTGCATACCTAGAGATTGCCTCGATCATAGCTCGGGTAAATTTTTAAATAAAACGTTCTTGCACAGTGCCTTGAACAGCTTCCTCATATATAATGGTACTGAATTGGAAGGAACGTTTTCCAGCAAAGAAGAGTAGAACACAGATATCAGCTACTATCCAGCGTTGATGTCAAAGAAGGAATGTATTCGAACAGTTCAGAACACCGTTTTCCTCTCGAACAAAATGCATGAAGAAAACCTTGTGGTGAGTAAGTTATAACAACAAGGGTTGCGCTTTTTTTCGATTTTATGCAGTAAGGACAACAAATGTGGTTGCATGTCGCGTTTGCGGACACGTATCAAAATGCGCCAGACGCGGTCATAAACGAGAACGACACACATTCGAATGTTTTCACGACTAACAATAAACAACGCATGAAAGGAAAAGAAGAACCAAGTATATATCGATGCGCATTGCCCTTGTCAGGAATCGAACTGTCAACTACCACTTTGTGGAATCGTAATTGCTAAACGGCATCACTCTCTTCACCAGCTAGATTAGCACACATCGCAACAATGATACGATGTTAGAATAACACACTGATAACAATAACAACTCCACAAACTACACTTCCAGAAATGCCATGGCACATACAACGAGAAATAGTAGCAGGTGCTAAATGAAATCAGGTAAATCTTCATGTCAAAAGAACACAATTTTCCTACAAAAACAATCTTCGCTGATTAATGAACACCATAACAACATGATTCGTCGAAAACATAAACATGATATAAAAGAGACTCTCAACAAGCTTACGAAGCGAGTTCAAACAAATGCGGAATCCATCGAACATTGTAACAAAGACTGATATTTGAAGTACACTGACTTGGTTCGTTCAAAAAAGGAGAAGAAGCCGAATACTCGACCACGGCGGAGCAAATGTTTGAGTATACATATTTCAGGTGTACTCGCGGTTGGTCGCCGCTTTGGGCGTTGAAGCGGCGGCAGTCAATTGTCCCCGACAAGCAATTCAATCGCACAATTGAAGCCGATGTGCACAAACAGAAATGGCAGTTGGAAAGAAAAAAAGAGAAGGAGAGGAGGAAGAGGATATTGTGCATGGCCAAGGATGACAGGAAGAGGATATGGCGCGTGGCCAATGATGACAAAGGCATCAAGTGTTAGATACTGTAGATGACACCACGAGCGAATTTTGTTTGTTGTACTCACACTTTGTTTCAAAATATGTACATCATGCAATATGCAAAGCATGTTACATTAATTCTCTAGGTTCATATCTAAGAAAGCAATTTAGAAAAAAAAGAGATCAGGAAAGAGTAAACACAAATTGCCATTGCTTAGGCTATAGCAGTTACTGTCTACAAAATGTTGTTAAAGACTTCGAATTGCAAAGCTGTCAACAATTTGTGCGATTCATTTGATGTTCCTTATCCCTCGAACCTTTGCTATGATGGATGTCAGCAACCATTTGCATATTGAAAGCATTGTTCACTCCTCATTATAGACAACTACAAAAAGATTTACACAATTACTGGTTCTCCTTCGCGGTTGTCGTATGCAGACAAGACGCAGGTCGATATGGAAGTTAACTCCCTTGTCAAAGAAACGGCCAAGGGAAACCCCTAGAAAACAATAGCCGAGAGAGCCGGAGAGAGGGCAGTAGATTTGAAAGCATACATGAGGATCTCTCTCTCTCACTCACTCGCTGAACGTACTACAAGAAGATTACCTTACGCAATAACATATTGTGCTTTAGGAAACAATAAAGCCATGGGAATTTGGGAAACAAATTTACGTTGTTAATACACTGATCTCTATGTGAAAAATAAGCAAAACACAGTTCACCCGTTTCACAGCACTTCGTCCGCAGAAAGGTCCTGAAAAGGCCAGCAATCTGCATATGATTGTATGCAGATATGAAGTAGCACAAGGTGTGCGTGACTCTGGTGTGTCATTGAGTCAGTCAAATGCGAAGTAATTCAGATTCTACCAGAATAATCGCTTATATGTGGCCGGTGATGTTCGCAGAGCTAGTAAGTATTTTTAGAACCGAGTTTTATGCAACGCAATAGCAATGCGAGTATTTGTAGCGGACTATAATCATGATTGTTGTTCTTTGTCAGTCAAAGATATATGACTGCGGTAGGATTTAATTAGTATGTACGAATACCTGCAAGCTAGATGTATTTCTCTTCTAGATCATGAAACGACATCTTTCGCTCTAAATCTAATATCATAGTTTTTAAACAGAAAAAAACTTATATAGCTTTGTCAAAGAAGACATTGTTAAAAGTAGCAATAGTAAAAAGCACATTTCATGCATGCAGAAGAATTGAATTTGTAGCGTGCACTTTGCTAGAATATAAGTAGGAAAGAGTAATGGATTAGTAAGAAACAATGCTCGTGGCCATAATCGGTCTGCGCTCCTCACGTATTTGCGTGCACATTTTCGATTTATCGATGATGCAATAGTAGCCAGAGAAGGAGCAGCAAAAAGAAAGAACAGCCACTGAGGATATTCGAGGTAGTTTAAAGCCGCACTTAACATTCATAAAAAAACAAACTGAAAAGAAACAAAAAAGTATGCGTGTGTGAAATCGCCGCTCCGGGGTAGCAAAACACATGCAAAAGGATCAATAGTCAAGAAAGAAGAGGAATAAGGCGTCGTCGGCTGCTTCTGCAACACTACTCGCCATTCTCACGCTATGCTCGAAAACCCAACAGAGAACATCGTGCACTTTTCGGTTCCCAAAATCATACTCATACCTGTTGAGCATACAAATGGTGAGAGCTAATTGACAGCTGTGACTGAGACAGTGCGATTACTAGGAGGAAGCTTCGGTGACAGGATACCGCTTCCCTTCAATCTATGGAAAACTTCACAACTTGACCAGACATTGAGTTCCCACTATCAGATCCTTGTCAATCGCAAGTTGGCAGTAGTCACGTGGCAGGCGAAATTCCACTAATTAGACGCAGCTGTGGTTATGAATGGGAATGCGAAATATACGGAGAGAGGAATTGCCGAGGAGAAGAATATTCCAGCCACTGGGGTGAGATTGGCGGAATCGCGTGTGGGCAGAACACCTCAGGGAAGAAGCGGCCGATTCCCCGGGGACACATCCATACGGATTCTTCACACCTAATGTCTGCTCATCGAGTTGGCAGCTAATCAGCATATCCTTTTCGTACTATGTAACATATAAAGGACTTTATGTGGAGCAGGCAAGAATGATCCTTCAATCAACAATCATTTTCATACAGGAATACAAGTTGAATAGGAATTGAGCCAGACTAAGATAATGCAAACACCATACAATATTGTTAGGCCTTCCGGAAAGGCTCGAACCCCATTAAGAGTGACGACTTTTGGGGTCTACATCCATACTGCGTCTAGTATGTACTCGACGACATCTGTGTGTATTATGAGCCAAGTTCCTTATCACGCCAAGTTTTTAAGGTTTGGCATTTTTTCATAGTTCTCCAGAATTGCTCATGAAAAGGCTTTTACATTTGACACATCTACATGTACAAAACCATAAACATATTGTTTAATTGACAATATTCTGAGAAAATACCATTTTAGTAGTTTCTGCAATGATGTTCAAATAACGGCAGAAGTAATTCCCATGCGCTTATTAGTGACACATCCTTTGAAAAAAAGTATAATTGTTTGAGGGGACCGTATTGTTACGTCTTCTTCCCATATCACTGTATCAATCAGCACCAGCAATTGTTGCCTGTGAGCGTGTTAGCAGGAGATTGTGGATACTGGCGCTTGTCCAGGTTGCCGTGGAGACGCATAGAAACGAAGCCGACACTTGGCGGACACGCCGCGCGGCCACCCAAACAGAGGACGGCTACTCGATCGAGAGAGCAGAACGAGAGCACTCTCCCAATCCACTCTTTCACTTATTCGTGTCTTTATCTCACTTTGACATCGTTATTCTCCATACAATGTCAACACGTGTTAATAAGCTTTCTCTTACACTTCCACAAACTTGATGCTCCGCGCCTAGTAGCCAATTGTAGTGCTTGAAATTGTATCCATAGCCATTCGATTTCCCCATTAGTGTATTGCTATTCGTGCGTAAGAATACTCCAGTTTTCCTTGCACAATGTCGCTTTGTTTGCAAGAGTAAGCCGATGCCACGTTCGTTTCCCACATGACCGGGTTTGCAGAACGACAGAAAGAAACAAACTCGCACGGATTCTGTGGAAAACTCACTAAATAAAGAAACCGCCGTGGGCCAACAGAACGTCATTGCTCCATAGGGCCGTCCCCTTAGGAGGAAATTGAGTTAGAACAGGCAATCAGCCTTCTCTTTATCCATTCCGAACCGCACTCATAATTGTGTTAGCAGCCGTATGTCTGCTATTCTCTCAGATTACATGTATTCCCCACGTACGACTAGTGCTGGGGTGCAGAAATAGCACAGTTTGAAACGCCTTAGTTGAAAATGCAACCGTTTCTACCGTGGTTAAGATCTCAGAGGTGCATGTGATCATTTTTTATCACGGGAAATGCCATTGGAACACCTTCAATTCTGACATCACTGCGTTGTTGAACAATAAGTGAAGTGTGATTTAGGTTTTTCTTATTTTCCGTTGGAAGGAATGGTGCAATTCTATGCGAGTTCACTGAATCAAAGGGTTCCTTCCGATGGTATTTACCCTTAACCAAGGGGCTAAAGTATACACGTAATCGCGTAACGAGCGGCATATAAGCCAAGCTGCCTTGTGGTTACTCGCAACTTCCGAGTCCACTTATTCCAAAGATAAAACAACTGTATTGTAAAAAGAAGGTACCAGTTCACGGACGAACATTTTTACCTTATTGCATGACCCCAAATGCCTAACCCCAAATGAATCATACGCTGCTGTTCCGGTTCGTTTCTGCAAAGCACAATTTCAGCCTTCTCCAGACGGTCGGTAGTGGTAAACAATTTCCTGGCAGAGATCCCTTTATGTCGATGCAAACAACAAATCCCGTCTTTTTTCAGGATAAAGTCAAAAGTGTTGGATAAGGCTATGTAGCTGTTTTCAGCTGCATCTGACACATTGTCATATAGACTTGCGACCAAAGTAGACTACGTCAGCATACAAGATGGGATCATATGTCGTTCTCATTCATTTCGCCTGCACACGCTTCTATGGGTTCTATATCTGTTGTCCTAATGTGTACCATAGAAACGAACTTGTTGGGTGTTAGTTTGTCTTGTAGAATAACA
>JACMIJ010000007.1:0-82322 GCA_014805365.1 Koerneria luziae | reverse complement strand
GATTGTAGTGCAACTACCGAATACCAGAAAAATGCCAGATATCTGGCCGATTTTTGGCACCAGATATCTGGCCGACAAACGGCATTTGCCAGATATCTGGCCGATTTTTGGAACCTGAGAAGGTGAAACTGGTATAATTTTAAGCTCTTTCTTGTACGCTGATTTTTGTCTATGCCAAAGGACAGGTCCGATACATTTGTAAGAATATCTAATGCTGTTGAAGCGGCAAGGCTAAAAACAAAATGTTTTTATCGTCGCTTCTGTGATGGCTCAGCGTTTTATTGACTGTTCTTTTCGTCGTTGCATTGCACGCGTTCTATCCATTCTTATTGTATTCTACTCTAGGTTTCACCTCAAAATGGGGGAGGAAACCACGGAGGGATTGTCGAATCCTCGAAAGGGTGTCACCATAGGACAGGTAGTGTCCACGAGTCCTCCCAGTATGTTCAGGTCCCCTTGTACATCAACAATTCCTCCGGATCCTCTCTGGATGCGAACGAGGACGACGGTGACTCCTCGCCGTCTCCTCCCGTCGCCCGACGTCGTCTTCGAACCATGTCGGGATCGAAGTCGGAACATCATCTGATGACTACTACTTCGGGCAGGGTTACACTCTCTTCTTTTCCTTTCTATCTTTCTCTTTTGCAGAAGATCTACACAAAGGGTCGTCCTCCATGGTACGACAGAGGAGGGAGAAACCTCAAGCAGCCATATATGATTGGAATCTGTGGAGGATCGGCAAGTGGAAAGACGACCGTAGCGGAGAAGATTATCGAGAGACTCGAAATACCATGGGTTACCATTCTCTCCATGGACAGTTTCTATAAGGCACGTTTAAGAAATATATTAATAGTTACTTTTGTTCTATTTATGATTATGGGTATAGTTACTCTGGCAGCGTAGTTGCCTGTGGACTGAGCTTTAGAAAAGGGGTACTCAGCATAAAAAAATCAATAAACATTTTGTAAAAAATTTCATTTAAAGCAGTGGGGTTTCCACCACAACTTTTCTTTTGGATCTAAGGGATACGGTAGCTCAATCACGTGTCAAGTGTTTAAAGTTCGGCATTGAGGAACGTTAATTAGTATGCCAAGCAAAATGATAATGGGCTATATGATAACAAGCTAAAACAATTTTTAAAAAGGAAGGTAACATCGAAGCAACAACAGCTTGGTGTTTTGTACAGGAAGTTATCGATTTGAAAATTTGAAGCAACACCACTGTGTTGCCGCGTACCCATATGTATGCTAATTTCTAACAATCAAGAACGTTTCCTACTTATTTTTTTTAGAGGCAATATACCCTTTGAAATTCTATAGTTTGAAGCTTATTCTTGGGGTAGGCACGTTTCTAAAGAACCATTTTTCGATTAAATTCAATATTTTGAACAAAATGATCCATTTCGAGTTTTTTGCTATTCTATGCAGACCAGAAAAACGCATAGTCGTTAAAAAATAACAAATCATCCCAATTGGAAATAAGCGACATTTCAATTGGTTTTCAATAGATATGTTGCAGATCAATTGATGCTGCACCTCAAATGAAATGTTGACTGATTTGAAATTGATATGCTGCATCCCAATTTAATTGTTTTCTCAATTGAATTTCAGTTGCTTCATCAATTGATGTACAACATTTCAATTGCAAATTCAATTGGTTTTCAATTGCAATGCTGCACATGAATTGGGATGTTTTTGCCTGAGACATGATTGTTCTATTTCTTCACAGAAAACATCTTCACACTCCGTACTGGTTTTATTTACAATGTGAATTGTAGTGTCTGAACGATGCAGAGAAGAAGCAGGTGGTGGAACAGAACTACAACTTCGACCACCCAGACGCATTCGATTTCGAACTGCTCAAGGATACGTTGTCGCGACTTCGAGAAGGGAAAAGTGTCGAGGTCCCTGTCTACGATTTCTCCACACATTCACGTGATCACAATCCGAAAGTATGTTCTATTATGCAACTATCGAATACTATTAATAAGCGCTAACCGGTCAATTTATTGTTAGCAGTTGCGCGAGTAGCACTTTCTTTACTTTAGCCCTATTTTCAGTCTCTTTTAATCACTTAAATGTTATAACGTCTTGCAATTTGTTCTTTTTAGTTTGTCCGTTTTGTAATATTATTTATTATGATTGAAATGAAGACAATGCTAGTTGTTTTTATATTTTCAATGATTACACTGCCGTATGAATTACACAATGATTACATGTGATGTACGGTGCGGATGTGCTGATCTTCGAAGGGATTCTCGCCTTCCACAATGATCAAATCAACCAAATGATGGATATGAAGGTATTTCTCCATTTGTGTCCATTGCCAGGTATTCGTGGATACGGATCCTGACACGCGATTGGCGCGGCGTCTCGCGCGCGATATCTCTGACCGCGGAAGGGACGCGCGCGGTGTCCTCGACCAGTACCTCCGATTCGTCAAACCCGCCTTCGATTCTTTCATCGCCCCTGGTAACCGCTTTTGTTATAGCCAACGATGTTATCAGACATTCATACATATACATATGTATTAATTTGTTTGAGTGAGAAAATATTTTCAACAGCGTAATTGTTACTATGATGTTTTGGAAGGAGAATTAGTTCAGGAATGAAACTGGCGGATATCATTGTTCCCCGTGGTGGCGACAACTACGTGGCCATCGATTTGATCGCGAAACAAGTACGGACACAATTGGCGAGTCGAGGGTACAACACATTCGGGAACGGCGAGGGATCCACCCACCGGGCCAGTGTCCTCAACAACGAGGTGCCCCATGAGAGACCTCCCTCCCTCCATATCGTCCGAGAAACTCCCCAAGTACTTGGACTCCACACATTCATTCGGAACAAAGACACCTCCAGGTCACCTCGATCCCCTTCCCAACCGAATGTCTTCCAGAGATGAATTGATCTTTTATTCCGAACGCTTAATGAGGATTTTGATTGAAGAGGCATTGAACTTCATGCCGCACCAGGAAGTGGAAGTGGAATGCAACCAAGGAAGGTGAGATTGGCACAAGATGCTAATTTGGCTTATTAGTTACAAAAGGCCGTCCTTATTAGACTGGAATAAGCCACTGCATAAAAGTTTGTTTGTAGTTGATCCCGGCCTGTTAGTTAAGCCCTTCGGTACACGTCGAAAGCTAGTTTGAAGGAAAAGTTTGTAGCGGCTTGATTATCTTATTCCTATGAAAAACAACCGAACAACAGTCGTCTTCCTTTAAAAACACGGTTTAACCAATGTCTAATGGTGAAGTTTTGTGGAAACACCGAAATTCCTCCAAAGATTCGGTGATATGTGTTCAAATATAAGCTTCGAATTTTCTACAGTATGAGGATTTTCTGCAGTATATTACTTAATACGCGTTGCTACTGCCGGACGAAGTGAAATAATGAGTAAATTCCTTTTCGCTAGCATTTTTTTTTCATTTTTAGCTATTTTAAATGTGGAAGATAATAGCAAGTGTTTTATTCATTTTCTGATCGCGCACCTCCCGCTGACCCCTCTTGTCCGGACCCCTTTTTTTCTATGGGCTTGATATGGTAGTTAATCTTCTTGCGATAGCTTAAGAACTCGGATGTAGAGTATATGTTATGTAAGACAAAATGATTACTCTCATGTATGATGTTGCAGGTTGACGGGAACACGGATGTGTGCAGATATCTGCGGGGTGACCATAATGAGGGCGGGGGAGACCATGGAGAACTCCCTCCGCAGTGTCCTCAAGGACTGCAAGATGGGCAAGATACTCATACAAACTAACGAAAAGGTTAGTTTGCCATTCGCAACACATATCTACAACTATTTTTGATACAAAACGTAAACATTTTGGCAGGCAACAATACATGTGATTTTCATATTCGTTACCAGTGCGTTCGCTGAATAGAACCCATGGGTTCTATTCAGCTGCAAGTCTGTGATTGAGTCGCAGACTGTCTTTCAACTGTTAATAAGCAAGGTTGTAGGTTGTGATTGCTAACCTAAAATATATACAAATGTCTGAGAAAAATGTTATTAGAAAGCTATTCTTTCTATTTTGTAAAAGTAAAGTAAAGCAAAGTCCTCCCGATTCAAGGCCGTATAGCCTGCGGGGCGGTAACCGAGGGAGCCGGGCCGCAGGCTTCTATTTTATATTGGTGTGTAATCAAAGAAGAAGTAAACGCATTTTCTATCCCCCTATTTTATGGTACCAATCATTCGTTGTAAGTAGATCCGTAGAATATTATCATGCAATATAATTACAAACTATGTGAGCAGTGGCGAAGAGTGGAGGCATTGCACACTTTATGTTAAGCGTTTAGCCTTTCAAGAAAAAGTAAACTCACTTTTACATGTACAATGCCCACGTCTACCTTTTCCTGAGTGTGGTTGTTATTTCTGTAGGCTCTTATGTAACATATGTACGTATCAATCGGGTGTTTTATACAGCTTGAAAGACCGAAAATACTGCCGGTTTACCAATTGAAATATTGCTGGCAACTATTGCCACAATTGTAACCCAATCCATTCCGAGAGATGTGTTGATCCACTGGGTCATTTGTCGCCTCCAGTCCAAAGTGGATGTTGGAAGAAGAGCTGTTTCAGACATTGGAACCAGAGCTGTATTATCTTCGTCTGCCGAAGGACATTCACAAGTACAAGATCCTGTTACTGGATGCGACTGTCGCAACGGGGGCGGCTGCCATGATGGCCATCCGAATTCTCCTCGATCACGATGTTCCTGAAGAGAATATGTTCCTCCTCTCTCTTCTCATGGCCGAACCAGGAGTACACGCTATCGCGTACGCATTCCCGAAGGTATTCCACCAGCACAATATACCACCTGTTCTTATCAATACACTACTGTCACCTTAACCTCGTTGTTATTTCTCCCCTATACACGTTTGTTGCTTAGACGTGATACGGCGTATTGGTTGTTGCAGGTGCGTCTGGTGACGACGGCAGTGGACCCGGCCCTCTCGGATCAGTTCTTCGTCCTGCCCGGAATGGGCAACTTCGGTGATCGGTACTACGGTACCTCTGTGTCGGACACTGAGAGCACGGACACGTTGTGACGCGCGTCATTGGCCGATCATCCGCCTGTTGCATATTTAATTGGTTTTGTTGGCATATGTTGTTGTAGTCTATAGTTGACTGTTGTTATTACTCGTCAGCATTCTTCCATAACGAGTCCCCAGCCATACCCGCATTTGTTTCTTTCGTTTCATCCAATAAACTGTTCATGTTAGCCTTCTATTGATTTGCTCTCGTATCGGTTCGTTCCGCGTCCCTTTTCCTCGTTCCGCGTGGGTGGTTTGATCTACCGCATGGTTGCAGGATGAATTGGCTCGGCGCATTCAACATGGCCCAGATGGGATCAACATTCGTCGTGTCACTCAGGGCATACTCGACTGTATTCTGTCCAGAGTTCGATCAACAGAAAGTGAACGAGATCAATTATGGAGGGAAGGTAGGGATGATTGTATGAGGGTGAGTGCAGATCCTTCTTCCACAATCCGTGCTCGACCAACTCATGAGGAGGAACATCCAGTACCCCATGCTGTTCAAGCTGACCAATGTGGACAAGCAGAGGAGCACCCACTGCGGGGTCCTCGAGTTCTCAGCCCCCGAGGGCAAGTGCTATCTGTCTGCGTGGATGATGCAGCAACTACGCCTGGACGAAAACGGAGTTGTCCAGGTATGCAAGGGAGTGCAGATACATTGGGACACGCTTGTGTTTCACTTATGGTTGCTCTCAGATAGAGAACGTCTCTTTGCCACTGGCGACGTATGCAAAACTGCAGCCGCAGAATCTGGAGTTCCTCCAAATAACGAACCCGCGGGCGGTTCTCGAGATGGAGCTGCGAAAATATGCCTGTCTCACTGTCGGAGATTTATTCGCTGTTCGGGTAAGCCACTTCACCCTTCTCATTGCCAGTACAGATCATTTTCAACGCTGTCTTTTGTGAAGCAGCGATGTCGGTGAAATTTTCTTTTTTTCGGTTCTGACGTATGTAGTTCATTCTACTCATTGGATTCTTGCAGTACAACGACCAGACCCTGGAATTCCTGGTGAAGGAGCTGAAACCGAAGAATGGTGTGTGCATAATCGAGTGCGATGTGAATCTGGAATTCGATGCACCGAAGGGACACGTAGAGGATGTCGATCACACCACTCTTAAGGTAAAAACTATCAGCAAAGGGTAAAACTCTCTTCCTATGATATCAGTATCATTCTTCATCTCTCAAGTTGCAACGTATTGAAAAGGGGTAAAAAAGCCTATGCTAATTGAAAGCGCACAGTATAAATGCATATGCATATCATACGGTATGTTTCCTTTCAGCCCTCGGCGCCCCCAGTTGCGGCAGTTGTCGCCCCTCCGGCGCCCGCGGCTTCGTCTTTTGTTCCGTTTCAAGGAGGAGGCACTCGATTGGATGGGAAGCAACGGACGAATTCGGTGTCGGACTCGATGGACACCCCTTCTGGATTGGCTCCGATTGTCCCGAATACACAGTATAAGCCAGGTCGGTCCTTGAATGCCTTCTCCGCCCATCGCGCAACACGACACTTCCTTCTCTGAGCAAACGCCTTCCACACGCATATTATTACAGGCTATACACTCCCAAAGATGGAAACATTTGCCATGAACGAAAGCATCTGAACTGTTCCATAGGTGACAAACAGTGCTGACAAGTAGATATAAGTATATGTTCATATGGTAATCAGTTATTCCTCTTCATTATACAACATTAGATGCTTACTTGTGTTGCTTCTCAATAAAAGTATTTATGCAGTTTTGTTATTGCAGGAAAGTTATCGTTTGTTCGCTACGACTACAAGTCTCGTGTTTTGGTGGAGAAGGAGTTGGCGGAGGCGGGGAAGGCCGTCTCACACACTGCCACCTTCTCCGGAAGTGGATCCACCATCCGAACGAAGAATAAGAGATAAATATCACTTCGGCTGCCATCTTATTATACAGCGAACACTTGTGAATGTGCATATATCTGACTGTCCTTATGGATCAAAGGTAATGCTGGGCGAGAATGGAACACAAGAGAGAATTGAACTCGAGTCGAATGGCGTCTCCCTCTCTGTCGATTGAACACGCAATGACTCGGCAATCCGACATCTGAGCATCCATTCATTAGTTTCAGTCATAGCTTATCATTTCTTGTTACCGGAAATGCTGGTTGATATGGACTTGCTTGTTGTCTCTCCCACACAGGGCCTCCCTTCTCGCTCCCTTCTCGCTCCCTTCTCCCTCCATTCCCTCCCTTCTCCCTCCATTCCCTCCCTTATCCCTCTATTCACTCTCTTCTCCCTCCCTCCCCTCTTCCACTTGTGTGATACCTTATGAGGGAGGCGGAAGTCACTGATGACGGTGTCGTTGGTTCTTCTCTCTCCATGTTCGGCCAATACGACGAGTACATGGGCGGGTCGGATGCCTCCCTTGGCGATGAATTGTTCGTACCTGAATGTGCCCGTTATGTTTTTCTGTCAGATTGGGCCGACCGCATTGGCGAATGTCAGTCATGGCTGTCTCCATTGTTCGGAGGCAGATTTCATGTCAAATAGAAACGAAGAGAGAGATTGCAATTTCCTGTTGGGCGAATAAGAATGCGTTGAGGTGCCAAATGGACTTGCCATGGAAGGAGCTGGCTGCCGGTGGAGTTCTCAGGATCCGCAATGATCAGTGCACCTCTGGCACCATCTCGGAGTGCCGGCCAACAGTCTGCGTACTTTTCGTCGCCTGAGCAATCCCATAACTCGATATCGGCATCTATTCGCTCTCCCTCCAATTGTACCTCGTTGCTTTCGAATTCGACGATTCTCACCCCTGGGCAGCTTATTACTCACCATCCACTTCTCATATAATACTTTGTCTGCAATCATTATAAGGAAATGGTCCGGATAGGGCGGTTTATTATCCTTGTTTTATTTGTTTCTTGTTAAGAGGTCAGCTAGTGGTCATTGGCAGAACGAGCAGTCAGCACTTGTGTCCAATGAGTACTTGAGGGAGGAAGATGATTGTGGTCGGCCGTACCTTTAGTCGGATGATAGTCGCGACCGAATTCATTCGAATCAGCCAGATAGTTGGAGAGAGCTGTTTTTCCACTCTGATATCAAGAGATATTAGACCATTCACCTTGGTGTGAGTGGTGCATAAATTATGACTGGGATTATGGCGAACCTTTGGTGGACCGAGGACGAGGATCTTCGCGTGTAAGGCCGGCATGCAATGAGAGCGTCCCCGTGGCAACGACGCCTTCCTGTGATACGTCGCGCCTTTTCCAGTTCAATCTCCCCATCCGACCCTTTTTCATTACAAAGTGAATTATATCCGGACAGTTGCATTCCCCTCATATACCGTATCATCTCCTCTCCAGTTCGGTCCCCCTTTCATCCCTTCTGCCACCCTGCAGGACTCCTCCCACAATAGAGGCCACGCCTTCTCATTTCTCCTTTAGCATCATTAGTTCTCTAGTAAGAAAGGCTCTCATTTGCATATATTGGTTTAGTTAGTGTGCGAGATGAAGGTGGATGGACATCCGGCTGGTCATCAGAACTCCTCTTCTCCTCCACTTCCCTTCTCCTCCATTCTCTCTCCAGTCCTTCTGACTTTCCCTTGTCATTCACATGTGCTCTACATCCAGATGTTTCTTGCCAGCTTCCAATAGTCCTTTCCGTGGATCGCGGCTCTCTCTTCTTGACCTCTCCAAATATTTGTTGCTTCTATTCATACCTCAGTTTAGTGTCAATAAGGGAAGTAATGGTCGATCAGTCAGGTCCCGTCTGGGTGTCAATTGGTCATCTCTCATATTGCTAGGCCATATTCCGTTCTCCCTTGAGGGCGTCCTCTCCCGCATTTGCCCCTTCCTCCTTATTCCATTAGCAGATGTTTTGCGTCCTTACACCTGCACAAATAACACCAAGTCATTTCAGATGATGTGATGATTCTCCTTATTCTTCTGTTCTTATTCTTCCCGCCAATATCATCGTTTGAATTTGTGTCAGAATCGCCAATCGAGGATGTGGTAGTGTACAATGAGCAGGTTGGCCATTACTCTGCCGTCCTATTACCACTGCGCCTCTTCTCTTCTTCGTTCATCTAATCCAGTGTTTTCTCTATTATCTTGCCTTGAATGTTGCATTTCATCCTGTCAATAACACTTCATCGTATTCAGATCTTCGTGGGGACAGTGAATGGTCTTTCCTCCCTATGGACATCGAATCTGTCCATCCAGCAGTCGTTGTCCCTTGGACCAGTCCCTGACTCTCCCTTCTGTTTGGAAGGAGGAGAGTGTCTCCGTGGTCATTCCCGTGCACCGACGGCGTACCACCACAAGGTGCGTCCTTTCCCTGTGCATGCTCAGATCCTCTCCGTGGTGGACGATGTGCTGTTGCTGTGTGGGTCGGTTCGACAAGGAATGTGTGTTGTCCGCTCCGTGAAGGACTTGTCTGTTGTCAGGGAGGTGCCAGTTGCAGTTGCTGCCAATGCAGAGGTGTGTGAGTGTGTGGAAGAGTATAGTGCAGAATGCATCCACCATTGCACTCCGAGTTGGCGAGGGATTCGTGGTCGGAGCATCGTATACGGGCGATTCGCCATACAGGGATGTGCCCAGTCTGGCATATAGAACGTGGCCAGATCTCCAGGTGAGCGAATGCGAACATCATCCAACATCATTCCAACTCCATCTTCGCCCTTCTCCGACTTTTTTGCTTCAATGCACTTATTGTTGGTGGAGCGAGAGAACCGTACTGGTCATTCCCCTCACAATGATACAGGACTGAGTGTTCTCACTTTCCAGGTGGTTAATGGGGGCAGCTTGGAGGGCGAATCATCAGTGTTCATCCGTGCTGAGTATCGTCCTCTCTTCCCGATTACCTTCGTGTCCTCGTTCACCGATGGTCGATTTGTGTATGTCGGAATGGTGGAACCATCCACTGCTCGTCGCGTCCCCCCAATGGCTCCCCTCGTCACGAAACTCGCTCGATTCTGCCAGAATGACACTCGGTTCGTCCTCTCTCATATTGCGACGTGCTCAGTTTCTCGTCCTACTCCGAGGTGGAGATCCAATGTCGCAATTCCGACAACTCGAATCTCAACATCTTGACTGCGATGCGTGTGCATGACGGAAAGGTGTATGCTGCATTCTCAGGTCAGTTCATTCTATCGAGATCTGTCCAGAGAGGTGTGCTTGAAGGGACGAGTTTCTTATTCAGGTCCTTCTGGTAACGGGCTATGCGTGTACACTCTGGATAGGTTGAAGCTGATCTTCTGGTACAATGTGGACCGATGCCGGGGTGGATCGGATTCTATTGGACTGGCACATATCGGAAGGGACGCCAAGTGTTTGAACGTATGGTGGCTTAGCATGCCTTATGTTGTATGGACAGCGAGTGGCACTCGATGAGAATCAGTGCGATATCGGAGTTGGGGGCACGATCGAAGAAGTCGAGATGGCCATCTTTTCGTCGTCATCGAAGATTCTTTCGATTCTTTCGGTCCCAGAGCATTCCATTCTTCTTATGTCATTAGCCGATGGATTCTTGGTTAAGGTTCGTTGATTGACTTGAGAGAGAAGAGAGGTGGCAGTGGTTTGTTGGTGGTATGGGAGACAGTCCGAGTGGACAACAGATGGTTCAACTCGGGTTTCGCCATTCGGGTCCGTCTTTGATTGACAGCTGTGAAAATGGCTTACACGGGTCAGATTGGGGATTACAAGAGACAACGGGTTATGAGTGATTATAGATGAGGATAAAGGAGGGCGCGAGTCTGGTGGAGTATGATCGGACACGGGTGGCAGACGGGCCAGTTACCGCTCGAAGCGTCATTGGAAGGAATATACTTGTGCAACAGGAGAACACGGTAGGGATGGAGGGAGTGAGGTCTACTCCAGCAGATGCGATACGTGCCATTGTCAGAGTGTTCCTCACATGAGACTTGCTCGACATGTCTTCAGTCAGATGACCCGTTATGTGGATGGTGAGTGTGTCCATCTCTCCTTGTCACCTCATATGCACTTTCCTGTGCTCTCCCTCATCTCCTCACTTCCTCCCTCAGGTGCGCGCACTCTTCGTCGTGTTCGTCTTCGTGTCCGTCCCCGTCCCTCTCAGTGTGCCCGTCCCCTCGTCCTTTCCCGTCTCCCGCCACTGTCTTGGTGGGCGTCCCTTCGAATCTGACACTCCTTGTCGCCGATCTTCCCTCTCCACATTTATTTGTGAGTTCCTGTTCACAGTCTGTTCCTTATTGTGGACATCATTCACCATATTGTTGGAAAGAAATTCCCCTTCCAAGTAGATCATAAAGGATCCCCTTGATTAACATAATAGAGATGAGACTAAGAGATAAAAGCAATGGCAGCGAGGGCACTCATAGCAGGGGCTATAATGGCAGCGAGGGCATTCATAGCAGGGGCAACTTTATGTTTTCCTTATTATTTGTTATTCAGCACTATGAGTGTTATTTCGATGGCATTTCTTCGTATGCGGAATATGTGAGCGAGGGACTCCACTGTCCTCTTTCCCCGCCGTCCTCTTCCTCTTCTCCCCTGAGGACATATCCGCTTTTCATCAGGACGAACACTTCTTCGAAGATCTTATTCTCGTATGAGATCTCTGTTCTGGATTGTGCACAGTTTACATCGTGAGTTATTTCCATATTATATTCGTCTTGTTTATTTTCTTCCACCATACATTCGTCCCCCATTACGTTCTCAGGTGTTCTGCGTGCAGTGCCTCTTCAGGATGTTCATGGTGTGGCGGTTGTGTTCCTTCATTGTCGTGTTCCTCGGTTGGTTATCCATAGTAGACTTCCTCCGTCGGTTGGTTATCCGTAGAAGACCTCCTTCCTCATTTTGCCCAATCGACTCATTATTGCACAGACGCGATTGAATATCCTCCAATTGTCTTTGCATTCAAATCAGGGGCATATTGTCTCTCTCCCACACTTAATCGGTCATATTCTCTCCTCATTTAGACGTCAACAGAATGTGTCCAAATACAAAGCGACAGAATAAGGATACCAAATGGGAGGAAGGCCGACATCTCATTCACTGTCAAGAATATTCAACCAGTCGGCGACTATTCGTGCAGAGTCAAGGTGAATGGAGAGAATCTTCTGCTTTTCCAACACACTGTTCAGGAAAGAGAAACAATGGGCAGTTTGTTATATACCATCCTCACTTCTCATTTGGTATAATAGTTGCAAGGGCAATGAATGGGTGAGGAAATTGGGAGGCGACATGATGACATTCGACCACTAATGAAACACCCGAAGAGGTTGAAATTCCCGCGAAAGGTCTGCCGGGTGTTGGAATAACAGTGATTGGTCACACCCTTGACTGGCAGAGAGGGTGAGAAGGAAAGAAGGGAAGGAAGGGGCTGGTGCCAAAGCAAGAGATGGCAGAGAGGATTGGGAAGGGGAATGGAGACAGAAGGACACCAACGAACATTCGAGATAAACTGTTATGCTTAGATGAACGACGGAGACGTGACAGTCGCCGCCAAAGTGAAAGGAGAACGAATGAATTGCGAGGGAATTCGAATCGGAGAAGATGGAGACGACACCCGAAGTGTACGACTTCAGGTGTTGAGAGGGAACGAGGTCCTCGATGAAACAACTAGTCAGTTATTCTATTCCATTATGTTCGTTTCTATATGTAAAAGGACAATACATACTGTTAGCAAGATGCTCTTCTGTAATCTAATATGTATGCAGTTAGATATTTGGTTTTGAGAGAATAAAGGCAAGGTAGATGAGCATGCTGATGTTCCAGTGGACGTGTTCGAATGTGGCGAACTGTCGGACTGTTCCCGCTGTGTGTCTGCTGAATGGGGATGTTCGTGGTGTTCCTCCTTCTGTTCCTTCGAATGCCCTCGTTCCGCTCCTCCGCGTCCATGCGATTCGCCAGTCATACACTCAGTACGTGTTCCACGGGGAAAACTCAGAGGGAAGATGGCAAACTTCATTTGCATACTCAGAACAAAGTGCACCGAAAGAGACTTCTTGCATGTATCTCGAATTTAGTTCTGGCCCCGTTCTGGTCCCCTGGAGGGAGGGACGATCCTCTCTGTCCGAGGAGCTGATTTGGGTGTCCGTCGTGGGGAGGTGGATGGTCGGATCCTTGTCGGCGCCTCTCGTTGCCACCTCCGCGACTTCAATGTGTCCACAGGCTTCACGTGTGTTGTGGACAAGGTTTGATTGAATTTGCTTCGCTTTCTGACACTTGAAGTGATGGATATCCCCAGAGGGGAGTCGTGCAATGAATTCATGGCAATGTTCAGGGAGCTGTATCGGGACCAATTCGGGTAGCAATCGGGCCGGTCACCGCTGAGTCATTGTCCATTTTCTCCTTTGTGGAATCAGCGATATCATCGTTGTCTCCTCCATTCGGGCCGGTTTCGGGTGGAACGACGGTCAAGGTGTTCGGGAGGAATATGGATGCGGGGAGTGTGTTGAAGGTGATGTTCGGAGAAAAGGAATGTGCGGTGAGAGAGGTGAGGATGTTCCTTCTCCTCATTCTCGAATAGCGGTCGACCTCCTGGCTGTCATGTGTCACCTCTCCGTCGACAGCAATCGGTTCTGTTCCCATCCTTCTCCAAGTGGATGCTGCCTCGCATCGTCTTCCGCTGTCCTTCGAATATCGTGCTGATCCGATGATCATCGATGTTGATCCTTTGACGGCCTTCCGATCGGGTGGGAGATCCCTGTGGGTGAAGGTGAGAGTCGACTTCGGAGTCACTGTTCAGGGTCGCAATTTCGATTCGGTTATTTCTGCACGAATGATGTTGTTGTCATCGAACACTGAGCCATACAACTTGGCGTCGGATCGACCCGAGTGTCGGCTGATCAATGCGACTGCCATGGAATGCCCGTCACCGTCCCTCGGATCACATCTTCGGGTAAGAATGCAACTGACCATTCTATGTCTCATCATGTATGGTAATGATACATTGATGTTCAGCGCAACACGTTGAGTCGTCTGCCGATTGGATTCTCAATGGACGGAGTTGGTTCTCTCTCGAACCTCGGTCGTGCATACCAATTGCTCGTTGTCCCCGATCCTCTCTTCGAACCATTCAATGGTAATTCCCATGATTGATGTTACACGCTGCGCAGGGATACGGTATCACATTCCATTGCAACCACTCATATTGGAGGGAGCAAATCTCACCCTCGGGGCAACTGCCAGGGACTATAAGGTATGCCATGCAAACTGCATTTTGTTCTTCAGTTGTTCTAAATATACGAAGTTTGTATTTGACGAAGCTCTTACTTCTTTCCATTAGATAGCAGTTATGGCAAAGTTGAGTGTTTGTAAGGTATACATCGGCGACGAAGAGTGTCCGGTGTCCCTGGTGGACATGCATCAGTTGGTGTGTTCCTCTCCACCCAGTGAACCTCCATCGACAGACGGAGATCCTCCACTCGTTTCTGTGCACATCGGTCATCTCAGGTAAAGACATTTCTCGGTTGAGGTTAAAGGAGATCAGACTATCCAGTTGCTAATATAGTTGTGGCACTCGTTGGTGTATTGCTGAGAGTGTTCTATTGATGGTTGATCAGATACGAACTTGGTCTGCTGGAGTATTCTCGAGGGCGACTCCATCGTCGTCTGGTGTTCCTCCTCTCGATTCCCGCCACTCTCCTTCCCCTTCTCCTGCTTCTCCTCCTTTTGTTATGGCGAAGGAGGAAAAGAGAACGGGAACGCGACTACAAGAAGATACAGATGCAGGTACAATCAGTCCAAGTAGATTAATCAAAGAGAGGTGATAGATAAGCGATAAGGGGACAGTGATGAGATATGAGGGATTAGAATGACATATGGCATCCACTAACGGGGCAGAGAATGACGCATGTCATCCACACCATGAATCAGATGGAGCACCTCGAGAGCAATGTCAGAAAGGAATGCCGCGAGGCGTTCGTCGAACTACAAACTACAATGGGATCCGGCAAAGCGACCGAGGAAGGTATGTATCTTTATCTTCTATTCATATCAAAACAAATGAAAAGAAGTAAATATGTCTGCTACCTTGTTTAGCCAATGATCATGATTGATTGACGTGAGAATAACTGCACCAAACGGCTGCTAGTCTTTGTTTGATCAACTATTATAGCATCGCCTCCAATACAAACATGGATTGGGTCCCGTCGTGATGAACGTTGTATGTAACTTGTCCAAAATCGTTTTAGCGTGTACTCTCGTTAACAAAGAAAAATGAAGCTTGAATGTGAGTTTTAGCACAATGATAACGATTCTGGCCTTTATGCACGAGGTCGGAGCTCCTCGAAAACGTTGTATGATATAATACTTGAATGGCTGTCCAACTCAACCACCGATGCTCTTTGGATAACCGATATGCGTACTTTAGCTACATAGCGGGAACGACTACATGTGTGTGTTGTTGCCAATATGCGCTCCAGTAGAGGAATTTAATTAAAAGTTGAAAGCGAGTGACCGGAAAGAGCTGACATATTGACATGGAAGACATTCAACACCAAGAGGCATAGATGCGGTTGCTCAGTTCCTGCAAACATGAATAAGGTGTTTGGAGTCATGTGTTGTTTTTTAATGATTATGCCCGTTTTTCGGTCTTTCCAAGCTCCATAAAAACACAGTTGGTCGTTGTAACAAGTGTGCAAATTTGGTCTTTCTTGTTAGTGAAAGAATATCTGAACACTGACATGCATTCAGATGTGAGCATACTCAACTTCGACGAGTTTGTCTCGCGGCTCCTTTTGGAGGGCATCCCACACCACTCGAACACCTTGTACACATCGTTACCGGTATGCTCTTAATAGTATCTTAAAGGTCTATTAATAGAACGGTATGGTATATTTGAGGCGTCTAAGCACATTGTACAAGGGATACGTTGTGCCTATCCTCACCCTTTCAGGTGACACTCGCCCAATTCGATTCGCTGCTCGGGTTGGGCGAATTCGCTGTATCGCTAGTTCAATGTGCAGAGGTGGATCCGTCCATATCCCTGCAGGAGAAGTCTGTAATCTCTTCTCTATTCGTCTCGTGTCTCCTCGCGAATCCCGTCTATCTCAGTGAAGTCGTCCTCCTTCTCCTCCGTCAACACATCTCCAATACTGTTCAGGCATGTATCATCTTTTATAAGTAGCTTTTTATTATGAACTTTTCTTCTCTAATGGAGTGAGAATGTGGCCTATGGATGACATGACAAAGTACTCGAATTTGAAACGGGTAAAATGTTCGCAATAAGTAAAATATATAAAGTTGTAAAATGTTCAAAAAGGTGCCCTAAAAAGTGCTCTAAAGTGCCCTAAAATGGACGCGAGGACGAAGCTTTCGTGTACTTGTTCCCTTCTGCTAGACGACAGCCTTGTTCAGTTTCGTTCTCCATCGTTGTTATTCCGACAGAGCGAATCCCTGACAGAGATGGTGTTCTCGAAGTGGTTGTCCCTGTGCATGTACAACGAGGTCTGTCGGGTGGGAGCACGTCAACTGCACATCTTGCACACGGTATGCACTCATTGTTGTCACTCTCCCTCAGGCACTCAAGGTTCTCTCCGAACGAGGTCCCGTCGACAGTGTGACTGGGGATGCCCGATATACCATCAACGAGAGTCGACTTCTGCGTGGAGCTCCGGATTTCTTTCCTTTGGTTGGTTTTTTGTACTTCCTAAGAGACATAGTATAGTATGATAACATGGTGATACTGGTTGTTCAGGACGTGCTTGTCTTGTTTCCCGATTCGTCATCTCCACTATCCGTCCGTGTGCTTTCGTGTGATTCTATAGTACAGGCGAAAAGGAAGATGTTTGATTGTCTATTCCGTGGAATTTCCTATTCCCTTCGTCCTTCTCATTCGCTTTTCATCCTCGAATGGCATCGAGAGAATGGAGATGTGTTCGTGTTGAAGGAAGACGAATCGGAGAGGAAAGCGAAGGGACCGAGGAGAATGAAGACACTCGCGGACTATGCAATCACTTCCAATGCACTTTTCGTGCTCGTACAATCAAGGAAATCACGTACGTGTCTACTATACATATTATGAAGAAGGTGCGAATGCACACGCTAATCCCACATATGAGATATGAAATGCCAACCCATGAATGAGAACCCTTCCACATGAGAACTGTAGAACGACTAAACACTTGGACAATTAGGACTGCTGAAACAGCGTGCACAAATAGTGCATTCTCGATGATTAACTAGTGATTCGAAAAGACGGTAGTGATGAAAAGTGAGAACTGTTTTGGCTCCTTCAAACCTTCGAGTCACTTTATAGTGTGAATTAATGACAATAAGCAAACAGAGTTAGCTTATATGGTCGGTCCTAGTTTACTCCCAAAAGAACAGACGAGAGAAATTGCGAGGTGCCAGTGTCATCCCCCACTTATCACCAGTTCAACAACTCGCTTCTGTTCAGCGTCGTCTGGGGATTCGGGGAAGTCGTCGTGGTCGTCCCTCGATTCTTCGGCATCCGCTGCCTCCACGTATCACCTGACACTTCCTCCTCGGATAACAGACTCGAAGAGGATACTCAGCGAGAGCATCCCGAAGGACATCCCGGAGGTACCCCATGGGTGGTTGTTCAACTGCTCCTTCAGGTCTATCTGACTCGTCTGTTGTCCTCGAAGGGGACCGTCCAAGAGTACATCGATCGATTCCTGGACGCCGTCCTCTTCGTCGAGGAGGAATCTGTGCCCGATGTGCTCAAAGTCGTCTTCGATACATTAGACGAGGAAGCGAGGAGGAACAAGGTTCTCTTTTCTGTTCTTTGAGTTTTTCCAACAGCGATAGCACTGTTCGGTACATTTCTACAATTACAGAGTGACAATTACAGCCTGTGAAAAGTGTTGCAACCAAATTTTGACAAACTGAAACAATGCCATGAAGCCAGTTCAGTTTCTCATATTGCTTATACATATAAGATCGACCTTCTCTGGTGCAATACGATTCTTCATGGCAATTACGACATTGTCTTTAGAGTTTCTGATAGGATCGCTAGAAACTCCCTCTGGCTCTGGCTATATGATATGTTATCAACGAAGAGTTGCAGTTGACGGACGAAAAACTTGTCCATCAATGGAAGGCGAATTGTCTGATTCTTCGTTTCTGGTCCACTCTTCTGAGCAACCCGCGGGTGCTCCTCGATGTGGATCCCTGTCTCTCCGTCGACGGGAGTCTCTCCGTCATCCTGCAGACACTGGTGAGTGTTCTTCTGCTCTTCCATGCCTCCAGATGGCATCGTTCTCGTCTTCCGATCTGCCGGTGCACGTCGATTCTCCCTCCTCTCGTCTCCTATTTGCCCGTGAGATCTCCCGCTGTCGTCCCCAATCGTCCGCGTTATTCCGCCGGGTGGCGTCATCCGCTTCCGCTTCCGCGCCTCCCTCGTTCCCTTCTCCTGGCTTTGCCCGTTCCTTTCCATTGTCTGAATTGTTGACCTGGGTTCGGGGGAATGGTGTGAGTGTTGTTGAATATCTGAACAGTCACACGTGCCCATCCCTCCGGCTCTCCCTTCGTCTTTCTCGTATTCTCGATGCTTCCATAGATCCTGATCATATTTATGCCACGTTGAGCTGACACGGGTATCATGCTGGTCCTCCGTTCCTTGTACGAGTACAACTCATATCTGTTACAATCATTATTAATATTATCACGTTTCTGCTTCTTTCCGGTATAAATTATTAATTGTAAGATACAGGAAGAACCCATTCAGGATCAAAGTTTAACCGATCGCTATTGATTTGCCGTACATTTCTTATACCCCATTTTACACACTTAGTGCTTTAGAGGTTAATCGACACAGGTGTCGAAAGCAATACGAAGAAATGTCGCCTATACGATTTTTTTTCTAACAACAAGATTTATAACGTTTTATGTTTTTTAGAGGCAGTGATTTTCCTTTTATTTTCTTTATTTTTCAAAGAGCACAATGAAATTTATTAATTTATCTCAAAATAATAAAAACTAAATACACGTATTAGTATAATCAAATGAGAATTCATACTTAACGAGATGTCGGTGAAAGCAGGAGGAGACTTCGATACAAAGGAGAATTATGCATAGCCAAACAGAAGCTTGTAGCGCCTTGCAAGCTTCTTGTCTGTTCACATTATGATAAAGGGAAATGCTCTTGCCCATGAACGATTAGCATGGTCAAGAGTGTTATAGCAATATGTGAATAGTTTAACTATGCAATCTTGTATTTCCAAGCTGCCAATTTAGTCCAAAGCAAAATCATAATCAATAAGTTACTAGTACACTTACTTAAACCTATATTGATACTCTAGATAGGATTTTTCGTTATCGATGTCCAATTGATGTCCAATCTCCATTTCTTTCTTCTTCACAGCATATCTTCCCGATCTCCTTCGTTCACAACAACACGTGATGAGAACAGCGAGGAGTGCGATGGACAACGCGACGAGGACGGCCACGAACCACAGAGCGGAGCGAACCGACTCTCAAAGGGACACGACGGTGTTCGGACGCAATTAGTCACATATACACTCCCTTCTGTTTCTCATCTCTCAACTAATTCAATGACTATCTCACTAGAAACACTGTCTTCAAATTGAAATATAAACTCCGTGAAAGATATTGGCCAGAATTTGAACCAATTTTGCATAAAAACACGTTCCGCGAACACTTACTATTGGCTTGCCTGACTCCGTTCATTACAAATATCCGACTGTCGATTTATAATGGTATCTTATTGTTAGGTTTCCTTCCAATTACCGATATTTGCCAAAATATTGAAATTCTTCTCAAACCGATGTCATTTCACAAGCTTGTGGACCAGTACTGAATTGTGAAAACTTGAATACGCTCACAAAATTGAATATATTATGACAGTCGGATATGTGTACAGAACGGAGTCAGATATTTCAATAGTATCTACTCGTTGCCTTCAATGCCACAATGTTGATTTTTGTGATTCTTTGATTTTACCCGGCCCATTTTTGACGCCCAGATGCAAAGTTTCCGTTTTCTTCTAAATGCATTGTGGTTGAATAGCTACCTTGATTGAGATGAGAAGGCTGTTGGAAGCTGTCGGTGAGAATTTGGATGGAAGAGACAGAGGGAGTTGTTCTGTTGATATCCCTCGCCACTCCTATGATCTCGTATGGTGTGGCCGGGATTAGGTTCTTCAGGCGGATTACGGTATTCGGCAGGTAGATCGGAGCAGAGGTGAGGAACGTCCTTCCATCTGAGAAAGCAAGTACTTCCTTTAGATTTTGTCAAATTCATTAGCTACAGCATAACAGTGACAATTTGGGTATATCGTAACAACTTGGAGTTCATTCCTTATTAGAAATATACAGAACAACAATGAACGATTTAATAATGTCCAATAAAAACTTCTAGAGAATGCCACATTCTATTTGTAAATATCTAATACAGAATGCATTCGCGGAAACTCCATACGCATATAAATAAACGACTGAGAGTGGTTGCCTTATATCACACAATAATAAACCACCGTGAACAGAAACACTACTTTAATTGTTATCATTAGTACTGCAGTAGTTGAAACTTCCCGACGATACCGTAGTACAAAGGCAAGAGGATACCTTGGGTATAATTGAGGAAGAAGGAAGATCCGGGCATTCCATCAGAAGGCAACCATTCCACTTCGATCCATGTGTGCGATACATTCACTACGCGGAATCGTGGAGGATCAGGGTCTAAATCGATCATCATGTCCTCTTTACCGAAACAATGGGACCAAAGTGAAACATGCCTGTGTTATTTTTTTCTAAAGAAGGATTAAATGCATTATTTTGTGAGCACTATAATACTTGTGGTGCACCCCCCCCCCAGTTTGCTTATTAGGGTGCAAATTGACTGTTAACATTGATTTTTGTTGTCAAGTTGATCAGAGTATTTCGGGAATGACCATTGGATAACATGTAAGTGCGATATGCAGCCTTTGATCAACATTCTACTATCTATGTGTTTTGTGCGGAGCACACGGTAGAAAAGTATGCCTGTATTGTCCGACATACTATGTAAAGTAAAAGTTAGCGTAAAGTATTGTGTGATAGTGTTCTAAGAAACCAACGCGAGTGATTGGTTCAATAATATTTGAGAGTGAAAAGTGTCTTTACTCCTTCTTGAATGTGCCTACCTCGTACAGGATGTGTCCAGACCACGGTGACTGTCTTCGCCCCTTCGCCCGCTCCCGTCTCCCCCCATACCGACACCGTATAGGACTGCTCGGGAAGTGCATGCTCATTCAGATAATACAACTGGCGGTGGATCACGTATGTCTCCTCCACTTCTTCTGAAACGCCGAGTGAACAGCACTTATTTCTACACACACAATCACTGATTCACATCACACAACAGACTTAAGAAGTTATTTTGTTGTTCTGCCCGTATTACTTTTGCTTATTGGAAAGTTGATTGAAGCCAAAGAAAAAGGAAGTATATATTATAACTTGCATACGCTTGGAAGATGACCAGAACAGCAAAATATCCTCCCTGACGATAGACGATTCAGTCTGGATTGCTATTTTGTCCGATATAAAGAGATACTTGTGCCGCTGTGCTGATTGTCGAATGAGATGAAGTATCCACGCAAGAATCCGTTTGGCTTCAGCGGAGGCTTCCACGTCACAAGAATCGCCTGGGATCCAACAGCAGTAGCTGTCAGTGATGAGACCTTGGATGGCACTGCAACCGCGTCAAAAGACACCACACTCACGTCCTTCCGGCATCGAGAAGCGGATTCTTGTGCTCGGTTCACTACGGTATTTGATATTTCGTGTTCGAATGACAGCCGAATAATTGGTGAGAGAGTGGAATGAATGGAGGACCACCCACGATGATCCCTTTGGAACATTCGCTACGATTGCTTTATTTTTTCCTTCTTCCACCGTACATTCGATCTAGAAAAAACTTGATTACTATTGATTTGTACAAGTTAGTGTGAAAAAGTGATCGTGCCCCACCTGATATCCCCGTGGATGCCCTCGAATGCTCACGTCTTCAACTGCTTCCCATGTAAAGTTCACCGATGTGTAGTTTAATACTTCCACCACACGGAAATGTTGTGGGGCGGTGAGGGGAACTGAAAGGAACTCTGGTCAGAAAAGTGATAACAAAAGACAGCTTTAGCTGTAGCTACAGCCATTCTTGTGTCAGAGAAGAATGTATGGGAAGGGGCACGAACCGTCTTCCCCCGAGTATCCTTCCACTGTCTTCGGGTCGATGATACTCGCTCCTACTGAGTTCACTGCCTGCACTTGCACCAGGAATTTCTTGAAGGTAGGCACTTCGCGAATTATTGTGTGGTTCTGAATACAAAATGATGTTTGTCATTGTCAGAGAGTGCTGTGTCTATGATTATCGACTCACTGCGAGTGAATCCTCCACAATGAACTCTGTCCACGCAGTGTCCACACCAGCCATTTTATATCGAATGAGATATTGTAGACGAGGAGCATTCCACTCATATTTGTCGAGTGGATTCCATCGAATGACGAGATTGTCGGGAGTTGTTCCCTCCGCGCGGACTCCGATTGGATTCGTATAAGGGAAAGAGGGACGGGTCTGACAGACGCGAGTTTCTCCCGACATGTCTGCCATCTCCTGCGATCGACCATGAGAATTCACTGCTGCCACTCGAAACGTGTAATTCACCTGAACACATCACACTGTCTGACTGTCTAGTGTCTCTTCTCATTTGCATACTCTAACACCTTAACGAGGAATGGGCGGCTACCTGTCCACTTTTCTGCTCTAGATTAAGCTCCCTTCTCCTCTGCACCTGTATCTGTACACTAAGTACAACTGCAGCACGAGGGGATCATTTCATGTTCTTTCCTTCTTAGAAATACTATACTGCGTATTTGACTGCGAGATTGGTAATTTCGTGCCTCATGGGAATTATATGATATCTGACCCATGGTGTGAGCGTGACATCCACATTGAATTCGTCGTGGTCGACATCGGTCTGTTCATGGACAATTTTCCATTTGCCAGGATGGAAGTCAGTGTGCATTTCCAATTGATATCGATTGATTGGATCAGCATATTCAATCGGGCGCTTCCAAGATATCGTTGCTTTTCTCTCACTGCACTTGATTCCTTCAATGGCTGGCCATTGGGGAACATCTGAAGGAAGGAACGATGACTTCCGTTTCATGATCGATCCCCTTTATCGTGCTCATCACACATGTATTCCTATGCCTCATCAGATTCGGACCAACGGAAACATCTCTCAATTAGCGGGCAAAGAATAAGTAGGAGACCTCGTACGATGAGTTGGATCTCGGATGTCTTGACATCGACATTGGTGTCCACAGTGCACCGGATCCTTCCCGAATGGTATCCCCGCGAGTTTTGAATGAGAAGCGACGTATTCGTCAACCTGTCATTTATTCATCTTGTTGCTTAGAGAGGGCTGGAAGTTTGAATCCTCGGAGGCAGTAACCACCATTTCCACCATTTGACACACAGTCTCTTGCAGATGCAATTCTTTTATTACTGAACAACGGCTTTATAGCTCACTTAATTCGTTAGAGGTGCCTTATTTATCTTTATTGTTATTGTTTAATCGTTGTAAATAGAAAACATAGAACATACTCATGTGTTCCGTCATTCTTGAGTGGTTTTCCATTGATAGTCCATGTATAGGTGACATTGAGTCGTGGATCGGCCTCCACTTCGCAATGGAGATCGACATGTTCGCCGGCTTCCACTGTCAGGTGCCGTGGAGATGGAACACGTTTGAAGAATGTTGATTCTATTGAGAACTGGAGATGGGGCAACACTTACTGTACACGAGAAGAGTGTTGATGGCTCGATTGATACCGTACTTGTTAGAGACGTTACAGTAGTACAGTCCTTCGTCAGCAGTGTTAACTTCGCTTATTTTGAACGTCATGTTTGGCAAGATCTACAATGCAAAATAATAATGTTCAAAATGCTTTTAACAATGAGGTAAACGTGCGTCATGCGTGGTAACGAAAACGATAAAAATTGGATGCCCAAATAGTGGGGGGGGGGTTGGTTGAGCTGAACCGTTGTGATATCACTCACACATTCGGATCGTTGATAGTTTCTTATTGTTCATTTCTTGTTGTCTACTCGTGGGCAAAAGCTGTCATATTTTTGTACAAGTTCCAACGCCCATCGAGAAGGGACTCAGACTGCGTTCAAACTCGAGGGCAGGTGATTTTCGTATTCTACATAAGAAGAAAGGATTCAAGGTGACAGTACCCAGCTCTTTCCATTGATGGGTTGAAGTAGCCGGTCATCGCTGTCCACCCACTGCACCTTTGCCTCGGGGGCTGCGTCCACCTGGCAATCCATGAACACGGTCGATCTGAGGACAACTCGCCATACACGGACCGACGGCATCAAGAACTTCGGGGGGTATGCTGGAAGATAAGAAAAGAGAAGGAATAAGCACCTCGCACATTGATGAACGCATTCGAATAGACATATCCACGGGGATTCGACACATTGCATTGATAGACCGCCGTGTCCAGATCATGGTCGAGGGGAGCGATGCGCAGGATCTGACCCGCGTCCAGGAGAAGGTATCGGGACGACGACGGCAAGGCTGTAGATCAAGACTCATAGTAAGCATGGTCAATAGATCCAGTCGAGGCTGTACTGGTAAAAAGAAATGAACGGAGTGCAATATTATCTTCACTCAGTGAACAAGAAATGGTAGCTGACCATGGAGAGGAAGGCCGTTCTGTGTCCATTCGACGAGGGGGGCGGGGACTCCCCCGGCACGGCATCTCAGTTCTGCCGAATCGCCTTCCGCGACATCCACATCAACCGGCGTCTCCAACCAGAAAGGGGCGGCTGGAACAAGGAAGGATACGTGTCTCCTGCCAATGGACATTCAGAAGAAGTGGTCAGATGGCCGTGGAAGCGGGCTGTATATGGCCGGCCAAAAACATGATACTCAGGCAACAACAATACAATTTCACATGTTCGGTTTCCACTGGTTTCTAATATACACCGCTTTGTTTCAGAGAGCGAAAGCTTCGTTCTTGTATGCAAATTATACTTCGTAGATAAAACTTGAGATTTAGGAAAAGAGCATCCAACACACAAAATGTTTAATTTGGGAGAAATGCTTTTTTCCCTTTAATGGAGAGTTTTGCATGGTTTCTCTCTCTCTTCTTACCTTCGACGATGACTTCCATTCGATGGGTGATCTGCTGACTGGTGCAGGTGTACACTCCTTGATCCTCGGGAACGACTCCTTCGATGATCAGACTCTTCCCGAAGTCTGACTCTGCTCCACTCAGATCCTTCATTCTGCCTACTGGTAATTCTCCATCCAATCGATCCCATTTCACTTTCGGAACAGGGCTGCAAACATTGTTGTTAGGACATAACACATAAAATGAATGTGCAATTATAATGTAGGTGTACAATGTTTGAAAGCTGCAACGTGAATGGTTCGCCTAACAATAACCGCTACTTGAACTAATACAAGAACTAACCATCATTCAATCAATACACCTTCTTTAGCTTTGCTAACAACAAAATTTCAATAAAATTGCCAACTTAAGATTGCAAACACACACATAAGGTGCGGCATAACTAATAAGCGCCTACATCGGCCCTTGTAAGATGAGACAACAAAAAAGTATGAAATTCTTGTACGAAAGAAGCAGTATGATACAGGCCTCACTTTCATCGTTACGCTATGAGCAACAAGTATTGGCGGAGAGGCATAGGAGAGAGCTCCCCCTTAATCTCAAAAATATACGATGGACAATAAATGGACCTCTCTCTAGTCATGTCTTGTTTTGTGTACTACATATGATCTTGTCAGTGTTGGCTTACAATCCTCCGAAGATGCATTGCAGTTTGAGTCGTCCACCAGCCCTTGCGATATTCCTTTCTGGTGAGACGAACATCTGATGGATGGCGATGGGTTTCTTGTCCTTCCGCGGGACGACGGACACGCGGACGCGGTGACCGGCGCGGTATTCGCCATGGAGGACAGGGGAGGAGGCGGCACACTCATACAACAGGAATGGACGGCCGTCGTGTTGTGTGACCGAAGAGAAGTGGAGGCGACCCTGAAGGGTACTCATGGCGAGCAGTTTCGCACAATTTCTAATGGCACTCATATTTTTTTCAGTTTCTAATAACTGTGATGGTAGCATCACATCAGGCGCTTGGTTTTCTTCTTTCGGAAGCGCAGGTTGATCAGAGAGGTCTATTATCTGCCTCCTTTCTTATAAATGCAAAAGTACCCTCTAGGTATGAAATTATGCTCCATCTAAGACCCGCGAAAGCCTCATTGTCTCAATATAATGCGCATTATACATACTCTCTCGCTGATCTATTATAGAGACCGAACAGTTCGTTGTCAGCCTGATAAAGCTATTATTTGGTCCAATCGCTACCAAAAACTGAGGCCTTCGCCAGAATGCACGATCTTCCAAACTCTTGATATAGAGAAAAACCAAAAAAGCTGAGGCAAAAATCACAATCAGATTAATCCGATCGTTGGACCTCAGCCATCTTCAAACAGTAAACCCCGGGATTTCATGAGTTTGAAACCGGATTTTTTTCTGCTATTTCTGCTAACTAATGGAATTCTCATTTAGCTCACATAAATCTGAAAAACTCCGGTGGGGGGGGGGAGTGACTACCGGGGCATTTCAGGTGTCAACCTGAACATCTTACAATTAGTGTGCAACTTGTCTATGATGTACACACTAGCATACAAATACGCAAATCCGAAAACAAACAAAAAAAGGTAATAACAAGGCTGCCAGAAAAAAAAGTGAGGAAGATAATTAAACTGCTGGTGGAAGGGAGAAGGTGACAGCCGGGTGGCACCACATAAAACACAACTGGTGACACCTCCGCTGCCCCTTGTCTTCTTTACTATTTATTCCGGGATCCCACAACGAAAAGGAGACAGTACCTCGGAATCGACGGTGATGTGCGGCCTCTTGATGGTTTCAATGACAGATTCTTGTTGTGAGTGTCTGGAATGGAGAGATTCTCCCTTTCCGGTTCATTTCTTTCCCATTCCCATAAAACATCGGATGCTGATTGAAATGAGAAGCAGCTCAGTCAGATTGCTCAACTATCGACATTACTATTATACATACTTCCACTCATTCTCTTTCTAATTGCAACTTGCTATATTCATGTTGCACACATATACATGTGTCGTGAGCAGTAACCACAAGCTGTCCAGGTATCAGGTGCTACAGACCATAGTCGTGTTTTGTATGAAGTAAACCATTTTATGAAATTGCAAATATTCGCGAATTATTCACTACTACTGAAGTCATACGTGACTGGCGTGTACTGAGACATCTTAATAAGAGGAATCCGTTTCCCTAAGAAAGAATGCGATTACTAAACTAACAAGAACGATTATGCAGGAAGTGTAAATATTGATATGTGTGGTGGAGTACCTGTACAGCCAGAATATGGTCGGAGTCGGGTGCCCGAATGGTCTCGGTTCACATGCGAGTGTTAGTGAATTCGTTTCTTCCACTTTCACTTCTTCCACTGCTTCAGAGGGAAAATGTTCGAGGACTGCAAATGAACTGAATGGGCATTGCGTGTGATCATCTCATCCAACCAGGGTGGGCGCACTTCAGCTTTGCCCTCTTTCATGGCCCTACCAAGAAGTCAAATGTGTCCTTCAAAAGCAAAAATCTAATGATGTTTCAATTAAAGACACGACTGTTACTCTTTTCAAGCATGTTTATTTTCAGTGTTTGGTAAACATATGAAAATACGGAACAAAGTAAAAAGAATACCTCCAAGACGGACGTGTATTCTATTAGAAAGGGCAGTTCCGTATATATTGGCGGCCTTGCACTGATAGTATCCGATATGGTGTGGTCCAGGTCGGATGAATTCGATGGTGCCGGATGATCCCTCGTCCACCCATCCGACCTCTCCCGACACTTCCAATGGGTTGCCATTCTTTGTCCACGAATACCTGAGTGGTCAATGGAACTTCTCGTGGACACCAGATACAGAATGGCGAGGCAGCAATACTTCCACATATCTTTCCGTTTTTGTTATAGTATGCAAATTAATGTATACTGTGGACTGGTGGAAGCAACGTTATGCGTAATACACTTATCGGCAAACTAATAACCATAGATGTTTTTTGACAATGAAAGTGGGTCCTGAGAGGAAATATCCATTACTAGGACGAGGGTCTTGGGGTGAATTATCCAATTATAGACTTGCAACTCACTTCTCCGTATTGGAGGATGCAATGCAACTCAAGACGAACTTGGCTGTTGTCGGATCTTCTCCTGGTTGATACCATACCTCATCGGGAGAATATGAGAGCAACTTTGGTGGACCAACTGGAGAGAACTCACGAGGGGGAGGAGACTGACCTGAGGTGGATCGTATCGAGTCCACCAAAAGAACATTCACATAACACACCAGAAGCAGAATCATGCCATCGCCATGCTAATTGGGTGACTTGCAATGAACTGCTGAATGGGTCACTGACGACTCCCGAAGCCACGCCCACCAGATAAGCTTATCGAGGAAGTGGAACAAGTGCGATCACACAATGCAAAAGGCATTGAGGGATACTTCTCCTGGGGACAAAGAGGTGTCGATGTCCTTCTTAAGGTGCAATCTCATTTCCTGTGCTTATGATTGGCACGTGGAGCTGCTAAGAGAGCAGCTGCTTCTTTCACATCAGTCATTCGTGAAATAATTCATTCATTTGTGCAAATATGTTGATGTGTATGATATATGGATCAGAAGGAGAAGGCGGAGACATCGATTTGGATGACAGCGAGGCTGTCCGAGATGGCCACTCCTGTCCGGGAAAGTGTCCGCATATGGACCCGGACTGTCTCCAACACAGGACCCTTCAATGGCCGAATCATCCACAGGATACCTGAAAGGGATCCCTCACACCATCTTCACATCTCACTTCCACCTTGTTCACTTATCTAAACTGTACGGGGTAATATTGCTATCCGCTACTCTGGTATGAAAAGGCTGTAGCTTTCGCTTTGCTATCACTTAAATATTATAGTATTATTTTTCTACCAAGGCTACAACATCCCCCCACCGATTTGAGTAGAAAAGGATGTTAGGCGGCCCAGGAAACGCCCAATGGCCACAAATTCGTTCACTAGTTCATGGGTTACACATAGAACGATCTCAGGTCTATGAAATTCCAGTGAGAAAAACACAGGACACTGGCTCATTTAGATGCAATTGGATAACACTGCCACCTCTCCCATTCCACGACAGTTTCGCCATCTTCATTCATCATCCTTCCCCTCCTCCTCCCCCCCTTCCCCTGTGCATTTGATCATCATTACTATTATACATAAAAGTATTTCGGGGCTTTTGCTATCATAAATACTATTGGCATACTTGATCCATACAAATATCCGACTGTTGCTACATTATCAATTTTGTTTGTGTATTCAAACTTTTCATTGTTCACAGCAGTTTCACAAGGTTGTCAAACGGCATAGGGTTGCTGAAAATTTGAATCCTTTATCAAATTTTGGTAATTGATAAGAAACCTAACAATAAGATTGCTTCATAAAGCGACAGTCGGATATTTGTACAGAACGGAGTCAGGTAAGAAAATAGTAGCTTTGGATTTACAAGTACTTTGAGTATTTCAATCTTTTTTTCAACTGATCACTTGCGTAAACAAATTTCTTGCACAACCGTTTTGCAGGATTTCACAGTGGATTAGTGGTCGGGGAGGTGTTGGGTGGACGGATTGTAATCTCACTCTGTGAGATGTCATCCACCCGATGGATCAAATGTAGAAGAGAAGACGACGAACAGATGAATAAGAAAAAAATCGCCGTATGCTATCTTCTCTTCTACCAACACTATTAGCAATATTATATTATATATACATATATATCATATAAGGTCGCACTTAATCTCCTCCCTTAAAAGTGTTGCTTCCACTTTTCGAATAACCCATTTTTCTCCTTTGACAGAATTTGTACCCATGAACACGCTGTGATGATCAAATCCCGGAAATTTATCCTAAACACTAATAATTTTCATCATCTACAGTCAGAAAAATAAAGCAACCCAAAAGGCCAACGTAACCTGAATGCATGTTATCAGTAATAATTCGTACGGACAAGAAGACCAGGAAGACTTCGACTCACCAACATTCTTCTGCTGTTCAACGGTGAAGTGTCCATTATTCTGTCTGTCGACCTCGTAACTTACCGTGAACGGACTCCCAACATGCGCTTTGATTCGTGATACCTTGGCACATATTTGGTGTCTGTTGGCACAAACCTCGACTGGTTTCGGGATTTCCTTGAACGAGGGGATCGCCCTGAACTGGAAAAGGATTTCGCTTGTGTGATTGGAGACACATGCGACGTCTCCCGCTGGGCAGTGCTTGAGACACGAGTATCCGTCCTCCACGCTGCTAAACATCAAATATCTTCATACACTTGCAACTGCCAACTCGAGGAACGAGCTTTCTCTGTCTCTCTCCTCTCTTTCCTGTTCTTGGTACTGTAGCCTGTTAACGACAAAGCAGATCCAACTTTCTATGAATCCCGGACTTGGAGTCACCCCAGTTCTCCCTACATTGGTTGCTGATGACATCTTCACTGGACGAGCTTCTGCCTATGCTAAGATGCTAGGATCATTTGCACCCCAAGTGGATGATTGTCGTGTAGAATGTGAGAACGGAGATTGGGTAGTCGACATCGATGAGCTGCTCAACGAAACAGACGGCAGCCATCTCGAAGAGCGGCAGACGATGTTGGCCGAATTATTGGGAAGAAAGAAGAGGGAACTGTATTCCGACTCATTACGAGGCAGCCCAATTTGATAAGAACCCAACGCAAAAGCTGTGGATCTTACAGCTAATATTAGTTATTTTCTGCTTCCAACTAGAATCAACTCGAACATTGATTCAGTGTTAGAAATTGAGCCCGCGAGTCGTCCCTTGCGAGTAGTTCACACACAACAACATTCGACGAACATCGCGTCCAAGCTTCTTCTAATAGAGGAACACACTTTATACGCATTGAATGCACAAGTGATAGAATGCCGTCGTCACAACTCATTGGCTGGCAATCACAACTGTTTGTTAACAGTAACAATGGGTATTGATTACCTTGGGTAAGTAAGAACAATCAATCGGATGAGTCAGGTGGTACTAATGAGTCAGTTGAACAGATTAGTCTGTTTCTTATGAGCGGAAACATGGACAATTAGGTTAGCGAGGTACGTGGCGGTGAAATGAGAATGACGAGAGAATCGAAGAATGAGCTGAAGATCGATTTGTTGTGGACCATCCAGGGAATCCCGGAGGGCCACCACCGCCGTGTTCCTCTCCGACCCTTTCTGTAGAAGGAAGTTCGCACGCACCGCGGGGATCACTCCTGGCGCCTCTGCACAGAGAAACATGTATTGTTCTGTCAGTGTGAACTGTATGTGTCCGTATATACTACCAATCAGGCAAACAAGCAATGAGGTATCACAAACATGCTTATATATGCAATGTTAGAAGTACATTGAGGAGTTACAACTGGAATAGTATTCACTCACCAACAATCGTGTTGTTCAGTAGAAGCTCGAATTTGACGATACTATCACCATGTGACGGACCTCGTATGGTGAACAGTGTGATCTGCATGCGGTTAGTGCCAATCTAACAATAAGACTCAATCTGGTAGAAGGGTACGTTAGTGCTAGCAAGATGGTAGTGCAATTTGCATAATTGGGTTGTTCCTTCTAAGGAGCACTCAAATGAAGCCGTTGTATGCCCAGATTAAGCCTCCCTTGTTGTTTTGATACCGAAGGACGATGGAGTGAGATGGGGACATGTCGAGGTATTCCAATATATTGGTAAGTGACATGGACGGGCATCCGTTTCTGACATTCCTCATCCGACATTGCACCACACGCACCGGCACCACGTACACAACGACTGGGTCGGACTGAGATCGCATGCTGACAACTCACTTCTTCCCCTTGTCGTATTGATAGTTCGGAGGACACGACATCTGGTGACATTTGAAGTGACCGAGTGTGTTCACACACACACGATCCTTTCCCGAACATTCTCCCGCCAGACATTCGTCGATATCTACAAGAGACGCAACTTGTACAGGAAGGAGAGCCCCAATGAGTCGATCTTGCACAGCATAGAGATAGTTCGGTCATCTGATATGTGTAGAAGGCTGTGCTCTTACCAGTACAGGTCCTTCCATCTGGCTGGATATTGTACCCGGGAGGACATTTGCACTTGTACCCGCCGGGGATGTTGATGCAGCCGCCCATACACAAGTCGCTGCCTGAACAGTCAATGTTTGCAATGACAGACGTCTCTGATGCTTCTAGCGGGACGACTCGCAACAGGGAACATCGTGTTAGGCCAACAACTATCCGATCGCTCCCATTGCTTGATAATATTCATTAGAGGATATGTTGTATGATAGAGATGCTATTCTGTTGTTTAATAAGGTGACCCGATTTAATATGGAATGGAAGGACTGGCCAGTGGATGTCCAGACAGCGCATTCGTCGATGTCCTGGCAGTGGCGTCCGTCCGGAGTGAGAGTGTATCCCCGCTCGCAGATGCACTGGAAACTGCCGGGGATGTTCAGACACTTCTGGGAGCAATTCGCGAGTCCCCGAGAACATTCGTCCACGTCTAAAAGGGCATCTGTGTGCCATCCAACCATTTCCTTTGCATAGTTATTCATTATTTCGCTTGCGCTGATGGTTTATTTCGTTGATACCAAAATTGTCAACCCATATTTTTGTGATTTTCGCATTTTTTGAACTTCTTTTGAGTCTGGGTCAGAATTAAAAGGAGAAACGGGAAATATATTATATGATCACTCACCAATACAATGTCTTCCATCAACTGCGAGTTCGAAGCCTTTCTTACACTTGCACTTGAAACTGCCGATGGTGTTCTGACACGTGGCAAGTGCGTCGCAGACGTGGCCAGCGAACTTCTCACACTCGTTGATGTCCTCGCATTTCTTCGTCTGACAACAACAACCGATAAGGTCATATCTCACTATTATATGTATTTTCTGTACATAAGGGCAGATAAATGTAGTACCTGTTCATTAAATTCGAATCCAGCTAAACAACGACACTTGAAAGAACCGGGGAGATTTGTGCAGGGAAGGCCTCCACATGCGGACGGGCTGGCACACTCATTGATATCTGAAAACTAACAACAACTTCAGTAAAGAAAGGCTTCTTTTCACAAAAAACTATGTTGTCTCAATAATATTGGTGGATATTGAAGATAAGGGAACTGACCGTCACAGAATCCGGTGTGTTGATTGAGTTCGTAGCCGACGGAGCAGAGGGATCCCTTCAACTGGCACCGGAGTCCCCCCGGAGTATTGAAGCACTCCTCGGTGGGGAGACACTGGTTGGGGAGCAGACACTCGTTCACATCTGGGCTTCTTCCATTCTCGCAGCACTCACCAACACACTTGCCGTCCTTCGGTTCGTATCCTTTTGGACAATCGAACTTCGTGCATTCGCCGGTGATCGGGTTCTGGAACTCTTCGGGGGAACACGTTTTCGGATGACATCTGAACACAAGACGGGATAGAATTGCGTGCGCTTCTTCAGCACAGGGACATCCCCAACCTGTAACTTCCTTGTGTGTTCTTGCATCGATAGAGTGGACCACAGTCATGTGATCCAAGAGTGCATTCGTCTACGTCTGAAACACACATCGCAATACTACTCTTTGGCAAATGTGAACATTCAATTGTCAGCACTCTCTACTAACAAAGGAAATTGCTATAATCGTATTAATATATGTAAAGTTGAGTAAATAAAAAAACTAAATGTGAAAGGTTAGTAGGTTATACAGGAACGTCGCTGGACCTACCCATGCACTGTTCGGTCTCCGAGTCCAGAGCGTATCCCGTGCCACAGGACAATGTACGGATACACTTGAAAGACCCGGGTGTGTTGAGGCACCGTTGGGATTCCAAGCAATCATACATCAACAGAAGACATTCGTCGATATCTGCATGCTATCAGATGAACAGAAACAATGAATGGAAGACAACGTGAGGAAAGGATGCGGAAGGACGCTTAAGGACGCGGTAAGACGCAGACAGTCACGCGGCAAGCGTGCAGGTCACTCACCGACACAAGTTCCATTGGCCGGCTGCCATCCGGGAGGGCATTCAATGGTGAGAGCGTCGTTGTTCATCCGCGTCTGCTCCTCCCTCGGCTCATCCCTCATCCTCCTCAATGGTTCTTCCCCATTTCTTCGTGTCTCTTCCCTTCGTAGTTCTCCTTTTCGTCGAGAGTCGTCCCTCATTGTGACAGCCCTGTTCTCGTTCCTCATCTGTGTGCCATGAGGCTCTCGTTTGATTGTTTCGCTTCTCCTGTATTCTGGCTCGCTCCTGCGTTCTTCATTGATATTCCTTGGTTGATATTTTCGCGGATCGTCCCTCATGATGCCCATTCCCTCCCTCCTCTTTGCCTTTTCCCTATGACTCGGAATGATTTTGTTGTCCTCCCGTATGTCCCGAGGAAGGCATTCGTATGCACCGGGAGTGTTCTGACAGACATCTCGGATAGGATCACAGGGGGAGAGGCCGAGGGAACATTCGTTGATATCTGAAGCATAAGAGGGACAAGGGGTGGCAGAGAACACACGTGGGAAGGCATTTGTGACCAATTGGCAGAAAGCAGAGGTGGTATTATTGCGTGTTTGACAATTTCGGCAAGCTGTGCAACAATAATATCGGCAAAACATTCGGATCAAGTAAGAGTTAAGTAAGAGTCAAGTGAGAGTCAAGTGAGAGTCAAGTGAGAGTCAAGTGAGAGTCAAGTGAGAGTCTACATGTCTAGGCAGACATGCTCGCCTGATTTGCACTTTCGGCGCTGTCTTCCGGCAGCGTACAAGAATATTTCGACAAGGAAACATTAGCAGATAACGACTTATTTTGTGCCATAATCATAACAAAATTTTTGGATGTGAAGACTTATTTGTATGTATTCCAAGGAATATTCCAACAAGACATATACATATATTTGACCATCAAAATAGCAGTTGCTGGAAGACATTGGCAGCTTGCCAAAGTTGTCAAACAAGAACGGCATCTGAGACCAAGGAGAATGTGCGAGAGGGCAAACCGACCGACACAGGATATTCCATCAGCAGCCAGATCGTATCCACTGCGACACGAACATTCCACTTCGCGTCCTCCTCTGTCATTGCACAAATGCTCACAACGAGAAGACGAACAACGATCACCGAAGTGGAACGAAGGCGTCTCCGATCGGTCGGCTGAATATCTGTCATGGGATGGCATATCGGCACAATGAACACACTTCCATAGATAAGGGATGATAACGAACACAAAGGCGATATTCGTGTTCCGGAATCAACGAGGAGAATGTGAAAAGATCGAACCGAGAGCCGTCGAATCGCCATTGGCGGTCACTTCGATGGACGCCATGCAACATTTGTTGAATGACTTGAGACAAAGAGAGGAGAATCCCGTGGCCGGGGCACACGGGAGGTTGCGTGCCACGAGGTCCTTCGCCAGGGAACAGCAATCACAACATTCCTGTCAACATCTTCCCTTATATTCATTCCTTGTTTCTGTCTTCGTAAGGGTAAACCTGACCATCACTATTGAAAAGATAAGGCGCGATCTCCTGCTGTCAATTAACATTGTCTAGGTTGTCAATAAGTGATATGTATGAACTGGAAGATATTTAGTTGTGTGCTGTTACCTTCTGCAATCCCCCTCCGAGCATGTTGATGTGTGTCGGACAAGTCCCTTCGTCCTTTGCAAGGACAACTCCCTGATCACAAGAATCATCGAGAAGAGCTCGCAGACAACAAATCGATGCTGTTCGGTGACAAAACAATGTGGAACCTTCACTCTTGATTCCTACAAACATATTGTGTGCTACAAAGGTTGGTTCCGAATTATCTATTAAGTTTCTGTTGAGATCTTAGCAGAGCTTCTGCTTATGCATTCACGTACCCGAACATGTGGATGTTTGTATGTAATGACGGGCTCCACCGGAACAACAGCGAGTCAGTTCAGCTCCTTCTAGAAACAATACATCATGGCAACACGAGAACGGCCCGTCTAATCTCTTCTTGATACGAACACCGCAGCCCGTATGAAACTGTGTTAACTAACAAAAGAAGTACAAGGCCGATATGATGACTTGTCTTATATCATTTAGAATTATATTTTATCATTTAGGCACATCCGATTTATTCTCCAGATGCTGTGTGTATACAAGATGTCGGTAGCATGCGAGGCTATCTTAATAGTGTGGAGGGAATGAGAACATGAAGAGGGAAAGAAATAATGTACCCGTTTTCTTTAAAGTATGTACAACGAACACAGTCTGGGTCCCGTTGCGAATTAAGTAAATTGGAACTTGCGCAAAAATATGGTAACTTGTACCCACGAGTAGATTAGAAGAAACTAAGTTATAAGTGAACTATTCTGACTATTACTCATGAGGTCGGAGGCTCGACTCTCGGCTAGAATTTGCATCGGAAATTTGGTGAAACTGCTCTTGATTACGTTTAAATATCATAATAATCTCAACTTTTTGCTTTTTAAAAAACGGAATCTGTTCGAGGGAAAGAAAGAATCCAATGTACAAGCAAATTAGGTGGTACTGTAGACCGAAGATAGCAAAACGTTGTGTTTTCATTGACGAAAGTTCCTTGTTCTAGTTACTTATTACGCATCTAAAAATAGCATGGTGTTGATTTACTTGCAAATTGTAGACTTATCATGTCAGTTGGTGTCTGACTTCTAGCAACAGAGCTCATCGTACACAAACACACCGTAACACAACTGTCAAATAAACTCGAATTACAATGATATTCCATGCAAACATTTCGCTGTCAAGAACAGCAATAGACTCAACTCAAAAAAGTAAACGAGATGGAACCAAAAGAGCTAAACGGTGTTCTCCCTGTTAGCTAGAATCTTTTTGGGTTTCACAGACTAATTTTTATCCGAAACTCAGACTTTGAATTGGGAGTCGAAACTCATGTGACACATTACTATTGTCCATTGTACAAACATACTAAAAATATTTAGGCAAGTGGTGTAATACATCCAAAGTAATGTGAAAGTTCTGCTCCCATTTTCCCTTATTGTTAGCGCCAAAAATGACAATCTTAGCCATGACTTTACACATGACAAACAAACATAATTTACAATGAAGTATGATCATACAATGCATAATGATAACGTGCCACTTCAGTTTCGACTCAAAATTAGAAATCTGAGTTTCGGCTAAAAATGTTCCGCAAATGAGATCAACCAGAGCCAGGAAGGTGAGGTTATGTAGAAGGAATATTGTTAACAAAGTTGTTGGTCATTTGTGAAAAACGTATGGAATATTCTAATAATGAACATTCATTGGTGAGCATCGAGCACTTCACAGCATGTTCTCTGCCGAACCTCATTTGTATGCGACTTCCCTCACAAGAACAAAAACGCAAATAGTTGTTCTATCTTATTGTTAGCATGCTATGGCTACGGCAAATAGTTGTCTATCTTATATCATGTGTGTGGGGAATAAAACCCCTGTGTGCATTCCGCCTCGTTCGCATTTTTCGATGCGCATTGTATTTACGTTCACGTAATAATTATTTTGAACAAAGAAAGAGAGACTAGCATACTGTATATTCCATAGAAATGAGTCGAACATTGAAGAAAGATACCTGTGACTGCTGCGATGAACAGTATGTGTATAGTGAGAATTCGCATCTGAAAGGGAAGAACTAGTGGGGAGCCGTTATCGAGGCGAGACTGAAAAGGCGACCAGTCAAATCACCCGCACTCGCATTCTTATCACAACAAATACAACATATGATTGTATACAAAAAGAAAGGCAGAGCATAATATTTATCGTGTGAAGGAGGGCATGCGACAAGAGGAGATTGACAAGCTGTCACTCATCCAGATCACGCCGAGTTGCTCACCGTGGAAGGCGGGTCTGCTACACGGAGAAGACGCGACAGCGAACCACGAACACCTGTTCAACACAACATAACAATGCAGAACCATATCCTATCGAACTGTTCTATGCAACTTCTTGTTAAACAATTGCTTCACCCTTCTTTCGTGTAGACAATGGATTCTAAGATCGTGCTACTTATCATACGTAACAGATCAAGATGATGGTTCTGTAAGAGTAGGCTTTCTCTCAGAAAACAAGGACGAAAACCATAGGAACAAATTGGTACTGTAACTATATATCAGAAAATAAATCCTTCAAAAAAGGCAGGTGCTGTACTAAGATGTCAATGTTTTTAATTTTGACACAAAAAAACAAACTAAATGCAAAAGCAATAATTATACATATGTCCCAATTGACAATATGGGTTCTTACAAAGCGAGAAACCGCTGTCAACGGCTATTTTTAGCACTTCAGGTACTTGAAAAAAAGACAACTAACGCGCATTCTAGCAGTGAACAAATTGCGCAAAAACTAGGCAATATTGTAAAAAAAAACCCAATTTTTTTTATTCAAATGATATAATCTTGTTAATAAAAGGCTAACAAGGAAACGGTCTGAGCTCGACGAGAAATTGAATGCACTGAGATACCACATCTTGTTCGGTACCCTTAGACCTCAAAACTGTTTTCAATAGTTCCTTATCATTCCTTACAGAAATCTTGTCTTAATACTTACACGACATTCAAATTCGAAACACTTACTTGGAACAGAGCCGAATAATACTGTTGACGCCAATCGAGACAAACGGTGTTCGTCTAGGGAAAATGACGATGTCAACAACAGATAACGACTCAACACATGCACATGGACACCATGCAAGTGCACCACTGAAAGGAGACAAATTATGATGAGTTGTGAGAAGAGAGAGGAAAGAGGATAAAGGGAAGGGTGGCAAGAGAAGGGAACCGACACTGACCAGAAGGGACGGGAAGAGGGAATCCCATGGAGAACACGTCGTTCAGCATATTTTCGATGACATGTGACCCCAGCAGGGAGACATCATCCAGATCGCCATTGCTCACATTTAATTCGCCGAACCTCTTCGATAAGGAAAACTTATCCAATCGAACAATTCCACGGAGAAGATCATTCTGAAGAGAGGACCTATTGAGAACGAATTCCTCCTCCGATCACATCGCCATTCAACCAACAAAACACATATCTCTCTCCCCTTATCAAGCTGAACCTTTGTCTTCTTTATCTCACACAGCGTGTCCGGTGGAAGCAACATGCTGTGAATACTTTTTCCACTTTGGTCATATTGCTAGGACAATATAAGAAGAAATGGATACCTTCATGACAACCTTCAATTCTGCTATGAGATCCATGTTCATGCCAATGATCTGTCTTCGACTGTGCTGTCCATCCAGATAGATGACAACGAGACCGACAATGGCGAGTTGGATCAGACCTCCATCCTTATCCAAGAAGACCATGGAAGGCACTCGAGTAGCCGATATCAGCATGGACAGAGAGGAGTTCGGGTAGACATCCGCCAATTGAGGAATCGCATCCGCCAAGCACACTCCAGATGGACACCATGTACGAAGGAAGTCAGACACTCCCGACATCGAACGGTCAAGGTATATGCGGAGACGATCCTCTCTGAACATTCATTGTCTTCACTCTCAGCTGCTGTCTAATGCCTTGCAATTGAAACTGACTTGAATGCGTGATAGAACATTGAATTGGGAATGTAGTCACTGATGGCGATACCCATCATACTGTGATTAGTACTTGGAATAGGCATCCTTGTTGGTTGGAAAGGGGTTCCACCTGCAATGTATTAGAAAGTTATACCGTACCTTCTCCTTTCAATGAGATCTCTCCTGATGATCCAATGTTCAGTTGATTGTCGCCACATGAAGGATTCTCAACAAGACTGAACACTCCTCAAAAGGGCAACTCACCGATAATCAATATAGAAATCCCGTCCAAAGTCCTGCAGAGAATAAATAAGCAATGTAAAAACACCAAACAACATATGTAGGAAGTAGGAAAAGCACGAAAGTATCAACAAGTAACCTGGCGGAAAATGTTGCTGAATGCAGAGAAGTTTCCATTGGAATCCATTCTGGTTGATTTGATAGAATTTGTCCGTATGGCATCGTTCAATTTGGTTCTTGTTTGTACCTGTTCAATAGGCGAAATTGAAGATGTACATATAATAGAGATCTCCACTCATCTTTTCCTTTTTATTCAAGTGCGTGTATGTATCTGCCTTGATCCATCCGTTCCTCCACAAAAACCTCCTCCACTATCACTCCAACAATCATTCAGCCGCACCACCTTATCAGCACAATTCTCTCTTTTTAAGTCTTACAAAATTCAAAAAAACTCAAAGTTATTAATTGTTAGCACAATAGTACATTACCCAACCTCGGCAAGTTTCGTATTGAGTTCCTGGTCGATGTACTTCTTAACTTCCTTGCAAATGACTCGTTCGAGAAGGTTTCGCACATTTTCAGATATTCCTTGCTGGGAAGATGAGGGGAAGAATAAGGGAAAGACGGGAAGAATAAGGGGAAAGACGGGAATACCTTGAACACGGAGACGACCAGACCGAACAAGCCACCATTATGATTGAGAACTTGAACGGCATCGATGGAAGAGGAACACGAAGGGACGAGGATACGAGCAGAGCCATGCCACTTCTCGAGAACAACCTCCAGATGGAGATGGAGACCCTCCACGAACACCTCCGCCTCTCCCTGCAGATCCAATTGCACAACAATATTCGTCCATCCGGAGAGATGACCGAGAAGGCTGTCGCGTGAAAGACAAGAGTGCGATACCCGATGGTCATGTCGTGCAAGTCCAACACCATTCGATTCGGAGCTATCGTCCTCAGCGAATGAGATGACGCAGCACGGAACCGACTGAAGCGGATCTGCGAGATGCGGATCACACCCTGATCCGTCGGTAACCGATGTTCTATATTCGGAATAAGCAATCTCGGCAGTTGATTGGCAATGAGATTGGCGGTGACCTAAGTGGTAACCGGGTCACCTGGTACGGGTTACCTTGTCAAGTTGTGCGATGCCATGGGGGAATAGTGATAGACGAATGCCAGGAAGGGGGTCTGCGAGATGGGGGAGCGACAACGAGAGTAGTAGAATAAGACAGAGACAGCGGGCACTGTTCAAGGCCAAGGCCATCCCACTCAATGCTCCCCATCTCCTCTCTCTTAGCATATTTTGGCTTACTCAGCTGCTCATTCGCTTCCCAACTTGGCGGTATCATTGGTACGGTCCATTTCAATCACTTTGATCAATTAAAATATTGAAGTAATTATAAAAATTGAAGAAATATGAGTAAAGTGATGCGAGCTCGTTCATTCAGGCGATGGTGCGGCGTCACAAATCCTGAGGCATATAGCGAAATATGCATTGTCGGAACCGCGATTTGTGGAGGTCTTGTCTCCATTTACATGTGCTTTTCTCTTCATTTCTCATCATCGATTGTCATATACTTGTTTAGGTGTTATTGCAAACAAGTGATGATCCGGGATTAGATTCTCTGGCCAGATTTGAACTGCAGAATAGAATCCGATACCGTAACCTGTCCATCCACTTCCATCGTGATGAGATACGAATACATGTGGATGAATTCCACCTCCTCACCAATGCCAACTTCACGAACCTGTTGTGGCCTGTGGGCATCAATGACCAGCAATTCGATGTACAGATACACGTGAGTCACAACTCATATTAAACATTTTATTGCATTGATTAATCCTCGCAAGTTGGAATGAACATTGATCAGGGTGCCCAATGATCTTTTTTAATTGTTAACCCGTGATGTTCTTCCAGATGCCCCGCGGGGAAGTACAAGTGCTGCTATCCGAATCCTCGTTCTTTCTTGGACATTGTAATATTTCTTCGCCATCACTCAAAGGTTAATGATTTCAAACTGTATCTGGCTAGCATAGCTTGTAAAAAAAACAATTAAAAACCAAAAAGACGTTCAATGATGCCCAAATTATAAATTATTTTTGAAGACACGCCTTAAAGTGTTTCGATTATTTCTGATACGGCAAAAATATTGTTGTTCTTTGTCATTCACCGCCGCTTCGTGTAGTTGGTTGTTTTTTGCTTTGTCCATTACTCGACAATCATTAACGTGGATCCCCGCGTGAACTTGGGATAGCGGGGAGGTAATCCCGGCATAGCCCCTCTCCAGGGCGTGCATGGTCACCCATTTGGGTGGTTATGTGGACTGGCCCCGTCCTACGAGTATGAATGATAATGGGACTGCCGAGGTTGAGTCACAAAATACAATGGACAAGATGTGGTTCTCGTTAGAATCCAAAAAGGATAAATGTATGCATATACATACATACATATAAGAGGGGTGGGAACACAAAGTTAGGGGACTGTTCAGCACTGACAATGAGAAGGAGAGAGAACGCTTTTAGTTAGGATCCCCTTGAAACTATGCTTATGTGGAATTATCCGCCTAGTTTCTGATAGTTAGTCGATAACACCTTTCATGTAATGTTATTGTCCCCACCTCCGACAAACGGGTTAAGCGCCGGACAAATAATACTTGAAATTTTATCCATAATCATCTGAGTCATTAAATATACTCGCAACATGTTGCTTCCGGCGATCTACAGTATCGAATTTGCATGTCATAACAGTCTTCACCCGCCATAACAAAGGCATATGCAAATATTGAAACCGGAGGAAATTCTATTGTCGTAACATGATGTGAACTCGTAGAATTGCATCCTGTATTGCAGCAGAAATTGCAATTCAAATATATTATTACAGGATCGTCAGTACATTGGTTGGCCCATCTGGGAACGTCGCTGGTCACATTGGCTTTCTCACCTGCACTGGACACTGCCATATGCGCCCTCCTAGCAGAACACATCGCTCAATTTGACCACAACAATGTTATGCACGTTTTTTTAGATGTTCCCAAAAACGTCCTGATTCTAAACCGCAAATGACAAGTGCGTGTTTGAATTGAGCTTACTTGGCGATTCAGGCGGTTTCCGGTGGATATATTGATACCCGAGAAAGCTAAAAAGTTCCTCGCTTCCAAGGAGACGAATCTCTATTATCGTCTACGACACGTACAAGTCAATGAGGATGAGTTGACTGTGCGTGCCGAAGTAGAATGGAACAATCCATTGGTAGGATCAGTCACACAATAGTCCGTTGTCAGAAGAACAACGGAGGACCATTCCCACTCAACTATTCTTCCTTCGAAATGGAAGTACGTGGAGGAGATATGGTGACTGTTTGGGTTCAAGATCTTCTTCTCAATGAAATCATCAATCAGGCAAGTCACTCACGTTATTTTCACAAACATAGCTATGCTTCCATTGGAGTCGACTATCCCAGAGGAGGTATAAAGTAGTAATTTGCATATGTGAAGGAGGGGTAGAGCATGTAAAAATGTAGAAAATGTTCAAATATTCGGGGTAAAATGCGCTTTATGTGGTCAAAAGGAGGGGTAAAAGTGAACTCCCATGGGAGCCGGCTCCGTGGAAGCGGTAGTATGTTCACAAACTATGCTAGTAGCCAACGATCAAATCGTCCCCTTTGCCTCTGAGGGTTATTTGGGACGTACATATAATAGATTCCAAATGTAGCTCATTTTGTTCAAATTTTACTCCTTAATGCTGTTCCAGAACTCAGTTTTGCCTGGCTGCCCACCAAGGGGATTTATGTAATGGAAAATTATCACAAAAAGCAGCAAGTCTGATAATTAATATTATACATATTATATTACAGGTTGAATGGGATTTCGAATGGATGAATGAGCAAATACCAATGACATCTGCCGTCATCCCACCCGATTCACGACAGTTTCTCTCCACTCTATGCACGCAATGCTATTTCCTTCTGAATGTCTCTGCCAAAGGAGTTCCGACCATCCAGGCCACGAACAACAGTCTCGTCCTCGAGAAGTCAGTCCCTGCCTCGTCACCTTTCCCTTCAGGAGAGATAGTGTCAATCTAAGAGTTGTCAATCCCGACAAGAATGTCACGTCGGTATTCGTATCATTTGTATTGACAATCAACGCCGAGATACGCCCTTCATTCGATAACGGAGTTCTTCGAACACTGGTTCAGTTATTGGATACGAATATTGAGATGAAAGATGGCGCATTCCCTAAACACTGGTCCCTTTTCATGCAAGATCTCATGAGAGGTACCTTGCCCCTTCCTTGAAATTCCCTCAGGCATGATCCTCGATATGTTATGGCCGGAGATCAAAAATGCAATCGAAGAGCTTAGTTACGGAAAGGGAGTCATCATCTCCAGATCTTGTGGTATTGAGCCGTCCGATATAAACATGGACATTTACGAAGGAAGGTACAGCGTTTCCACCCTTCACATTGCTTCAGCTTTTCTCTAACTACTCGACTGGCATTGCAACATCTAGAGTTGGAAAAATGTATCAAGGAATTGAAGGGATCATTGCCAAATACATCTAAGTTATTTAACGAGCAAACGTCGAACTTGTGATAGAGCCATTTCTATCTAATTTATGCTTTCTACCTGTATCAACTTACATATTTGTATGTAGAACTAATAAATTATTTTAATCAAATAACGTTTTTCACAGTATATGTTAAGTTTTTTTTCATTAGAAAAAATAAATTAGCATTCGCATCTGGATGTCTTCTATAAGTGTGGTTGCCTTATAATCAACCACCTTGAAGATAAATATATTAGTATTATTATTATTGTTTCTACTCGCTGTATACAACGCGACCAACGGCTTATCTATGGAATACATCACGTTTATTTTAATATTGTAGCTTTGTCGAACCTCACCACACAGGGTGCTATGCATAGCCTCCATAGGAGTGAAGAATTATAACGCACGAATCCTCTTCTTTCCAGCGACTTACTGAAAACTATGCAATTGCTATAGAAACAGTCACAATCGACTTCAAGGGGTGCACGAAGTTGACAAAGGGGGACAAGCAGTATCTACTAGACCTCTAGAGCTGGAAGAAGCAGCACTAACCACATTTTATCGTTGCCACATTTCCTCAACGTGTACTACGAATCTGGAAGATAACTTGAAGCCCGAACGTGTCAAGGAACTGTCATGGGACCCCTTCAACCGTGTCGTAGACGACATCTTGCGATGAGTGAACGATGAGCTGCCCGCCAAACTGGCGATCTTCCCATCCGGACACTCACTTAACGACCTCTGCGCACTTGAGCGCCAACACTTGGTCACTTGTGTTCTTCCAGGTCAGAATCCTACGTGTTCCTTTGTTCCTGTATTGTCGACTGCTTGAAAGTCGGTTGAGGATGGTGCGCTTGATCAGTTGGCGGAGCACGATGATTCCTTCTTGGGGACAGGAATGGTTATGGCTTCTCCAAGAATTAAGTATTTAATACGCCCCCCCCCCCTCAACCAACGGAACTCTGGTTTACGAGTATCAGATATGCTTACGTTATTACGTCACATGCTCGTCACAATACCATAATTGTTTTGCATCCCTCTATCTACGAATCCCGAACAAACGACGAAAGCAAAGACTAATTATATTGAGTCATACAAATACTGCTTAGCTTTAACAGTCATCAATTACTATGAAAATTGTTGGGAAGTGAGGGGAAATCACACTTATAAAACTCACATTCTCATCGTCTGCGTTATTGGATTATCGTAGCTTGTATGGTTTCGAGTCACCCCCATCATTATTGCAAATGAAGACATCGTAGTACGTAATAAAGCGATGTTCTATTTGAAGTTCACCTTGAAGTAATTACAAGATTTCATGGAGAAGCTGTATAAGCCAAAGCCACTGGTTTTGGCCGAAAGGTACTTCGTACCGTCCAGAAGGGCGATGAGAGCTTGCCAGAAAGTGCGAAAAGGCTACAGAAGCTCATGCGTATGAATGGGAGAAGACCAATTCCCACAATTCCCACTTCCCGCGACATAACTTCCCGTAATAGTCATTTCCCGCAGCATCACTTTCCGCAATAATCAGTTCCCGCAACACCAGTTCCCGCAATTCATATATTGTGAGAATAGCGGGAAGTGGTATGGGGGAACTGGTGTTGCGGTAAATGAGTATTGCGGGAAGTCGGAATTGCGGGGAACGTTGTTTCCCTGTATGAATGCCTTCGAGAAGGTCACAGATGGAAAAGATGCAAGCCTCTCCGTTGCCCTCATAAGTGGGATCAAATCCCACGAACTTCGGAAACGACAGGCTCAAGAAACAGACGCGTTCGTAGAAACCCCATGTGCCATCGGCATGAATGAATGAGGTAGAATTCACAAGACATCGCTAGTAAGGAACCAAGAGCAGAAAAAAGGCCCCTTCTATACACTCCAAGAGTGTAAAAGTAAGAATTGTGTTAAAAAAAGGTATCACAGAACAAATGTGCAAAGAAATGTTCACAAAGGGAACCATGAGAGAAAAGACCACTGGATAGGAAAGCATGAGGAGAGCGATGGCGAACACTTTCTCGTCCAGGTCAAGCTGGAACAGACAAAGAAAACTGAAATTGTCTCAGCTAAAATGGTGAAAGTGCGAAAGTCACTCTATGTCCAAGTGGACACGAGACATGATGATACTAACAAAGGAGGCCGGAAACCGTCATTTTCTTTCGCAAAATGTGTTCATAACGAGTGTTTTCTTTAACACACAACTTTTGTGTTCAGCGAATACACATAAGCAAATTCCTCAATAAACTAACGATTTCCAACCCCTTTAAAAATTGATATTTGATAGCGCGAGAGATACTGGTTCAGTGAAATTTGCATAACTATCTCGCTAGACAGCGAAACAAAGACAAAGATCACTTGGAATTGGGGCTATGCAACTTCTATCATTGTCGCTAATAATGTACCTTACATTAAGTTTTGCATAACCATCCCCCCACTTGAAAAAGGAACGATTAGGAATCAATGCAAAACGCGACGTAGCATCGATTATTTGAACATTACAGTATTGTTGCAATAATAGGCAACCCGCGACCGTGACAAGTTGATGCGCACAGTTGCCCAGAGACAAGGTGAGAGTGAAATTGGCACGATGCCAAGTACAGTAACTTTTGTTCTATATCAAAAATTTCAGACGGTATGATTTAAATAGTGTTACTAATCTCTTACAACGAAGTACCTTCACAAGATATCAGCGATACGGTACCTTCATTGATTGACGAAGTACGATGTCTTGCGCGCGATTTTGGAGACTTGCTTATTTTTGTTGTAGCTCATTTAGATAATTTTTATGCGATTTTCACATACAAGCTAGAAGGATTGCAAATTAGATTATTATACTGGTTTTTCTCAGGTGTGTTCAGTGAACGAGCGGTTTTAGATGGTGAACATATTGACCCTCATAGCGTGCACCGTTCAACAGTACATGATTTGCTTACGATATCAATGTTTCACTTCCTAAAGCGAAGCGATACGTAATTTTGAGACTGGCGAAAGCTCTACTGCCTTGACGCGATGTTTCCTAAAGACTGCAAAAAGAAAATGTGGTATCTCTCAGGAAATGTTCATCGCAGCGATAATTTGCAGACTATCGCTGCGATATCGCAGTTTTTTTATTGCGATATCGCTGCGATGATTTTTGAAAAATAAATTTTGCGATATCGCAGCGATTTCTACTTGTTTTGCGATATCGCTGCGATGAACATTTCCTGAGTCTCATGAACATACCAAGTTACGTGTTGCTCAAGTTGTTTTTCAATTGAAGGTCAATTTGTTCAAGGGATATTTCATTAGTTTTTATCACAATATACATACACCGAAGTATTAAGACTTCTCGGAACGGAGGATTCCTGTTAGTAATCTTGTGTTTGCATTGGCTTAGACAATACGGTTTACCTCTAAACGCAGTGCTCATCTCAAGATGGTTGTGTGGAATGGCCTGTTAGCTTCGCTATGAAGCGCCCACTGCAATAATGAAAGCGCCTCGAAATATATGCTGGGGTAATCAGCTGTCGTACAGCACTCAGTTTTCACGTTACGTTAGGCTTCTCAAGTGGAAGTTTGTCTCAGGAATTCCACCAAATAGGCACCAAGCAATTCACTAAAGAGTGGTGGAATTTGCGACGAATTTTCGAATTGGGTGAATTTTTCAAAACTTTATGGTAATGAAAAGCTGAAGTTCGGTGGAATTGATTGATAAGTTTTTTTGGTTGTATCTACAGTATCACAACCTTTTCCCTCTTTCGGTTCCTCTCATCCTTGGTTTTGTTCCATCTGTTTTCTCGAAAATTCTAGACTTGCCCCATGGCACTTCTTTTGCTTTTCTTTTCTTAATCAATATTTTTTTGTTTTTTTTTCGTTTCTGGAAACTTACATCATTTTGGAAACTTTAAAAAATTTCCAGAAATTTTGGAACTATTTAGCAAACTTCATCTCAGTGACCCTGGTGTCCTGTGCGTTGAGTGCATCCGGTACTTTAATGTTCCGTTTTGCTGTCTTGTCTGTTGCGCCCAATTTTGCCGACTGTCGTACGTATTATAAGCAAACTGATAAGGGGAAGAGAACTTTTCCACCCACTGACTATGTATTTGTATATATTTTATGTGATTGTTTTGAATTCTCCTACAACGACAATCATTTTACGGTAGGAAGGGAGGGGGGGGGGAGTTGGGCAAGACTTCTGGGGTGCATGGTGTCATGCTGACAGGAGTAAGGGATGGGTCTAACGGTATTTTTTGAGTCCTTTCGTCGATATATGGCATTGTTGTCCACTTTTCTGATCATCACGTACTTATTCCTTACTTCATTTGATTAGATAGTATTGTACTATTTTCGACACACACGAAACGACTTGTGCTAAAGTTGATTGTGTTATGGCTAAACTTGTTTATGTGATGAATAACTTACGTATGTGTGATTTTCGTAATGCGAATAGTGTTTGTTGTTACCTGACTTGACCGACACTCACATTATACATTTTTTCTGCGATATTTATCGTTTTGTGTGTGAATTATTCTTGCTAACAGCTGATTGTTTCAGTTGTGTACATATTCTACCGACACTAACGTATACGCTTGTGCATATATTGATGAATTATTAATCGTGGAAAATAACAAATAAAGATGCGCATTGATTCCGCGGTTATACGACATTCACATTCTGAAATGGTACGTATTCTTTCTTTATCATTGTTCAGATAATATCGATGTATTTTAATTGTTTTGATTAATAATTTAAATGTATTTAACATTTTGTTGGATTGACCAAATTCAGCAACGGAGAACGGTTTTAAACATATAAATTTTGTAAGAGTCATATATCTTTTCGAACAACGGTAGAAGTTTACAGTAACAAAAAATGAAGTATTTGCAATTTGTTGATGGTGTTCTTCAGCATCCACACCTGGCATCTGTCATTGATACAATGAAGAACGCAAATGGCATAGAAAATCTTGTAGCAGAAATGAATAAAGTCAAGGAATGGCACACACTGTTCGGAAAGGTTGGTTCATTATCTTCTCTTGCTTAATCTGCTTTATTTATATCTACATTTTTCTAGAGTAAAGAAATTGATTTTTATTCATGGCTTTCAATGTTTTAACACTCCTTAATAGGCGTTCAAGTACCTTGGTATGCATAATAATATATACAAGTATTTTATCGATTTGTTAATAACACTACGACCAAAAGCTATACATTTGAAGTTATTGTTAGCAAGAAAATGTCATATCATTTAAAGAGCGTGAGAAGCTATGCATTTACTCATTTTGTTATTATTGTTATTAGCAAGCGAAAGAACTGCTCCTCATTGCGGAACAGTCCTACCGTTTTCGGTCGTTTACGTGTAGGACTGTTTTGGATTGTTGTTTCTTGCAACAGTCGTACAAAAAAAACGGTAGGACTGCAGCCGGCTTTTTGTTTTATGGCGACAGTTCGACATATGCCAATAAAAGCCAGCAACATTTGCACAATGAAGGGGAGGGGGGTTACGGATTGGACTGTTTACCGAAAACGGTAGGACTGTTCCACACTGAGTTGTTCGACGCTAAATATAGTACTTTTCCGCAATTATCGGTGTGTATGTTCACTTGCTTGATTCAGTATATTGACTGCATCCTGAGAATGTTTTCCTAGCAATGTCATATTACAGACGGAGATGTCCCGCTGGGCTGAGGTTCTGGACAGAGTCGATGAGATGTTCGAGACGGGCTGTGAAGTGAAGGATTTCCAGCTGGTCGTAGATACCGATCCCACAGTCAAAGCACACGTGCTCTCCGGGTTGCGTTTCTCCGCTATGATATTCGAGAACACCTCATCCAGGAGTCTATATGCAAGCACAGATGTAAGTAATCAGCAATGTGCCGTTTAAAGCAGAGACGACAGTTATCTTCCGAAAACCCCTATGTTTTCAACAAGCGCATATAGCGCAGTAGAAGTATGCTCGAATTCGCGCCCCAAAGTCGATTGTTGCTACCTTTTGCGACTAGCATATTTGCGAGCTTATCTCGATAGTGTATGTGAATTTTAATATACCACTTGCTACGAGGAGTAGTTCGTCCGGTTACTAGGGACAATCAGGTTTTCCTGAGCACATAATCCCAAATCTCAAGAAAATATTTTTCTGATGTTGTAAATTGTATCAAGTATGTTACAATTCAATACTGATCATAAAGTTTCATGGTTTTGGTATACAAATACAATAAAGAAAAATTACTTATTTTCTAATGAGAAGTACTTTATGATGGATAGAAAATGCGGTTAATTCATACATTTTCGACAGATGCAGCCCCTCTTTTACTGAATTGCGATAGTAATTTTGAAAATTGAAGCCAGCATGATTTTTGGATGTTTTTTCCGCATTATACAGGACGCTTGCTTAATATTTCGTCCACCCACTTTCCTGAATTTGTTCTTGGCGCACATTGTGAGCTGGCAATCCACCAGCTGATAGTATCAATCTCAGGCTGCTATTTTTTTTGCGGGAATTCACTACTAAGATATGACTTTGAAATGCTTTTCGCACTCCAGCTGACCTATCGTAATCGCCTCAACACGGGATCAGGCATTGGCAATTCGTTTCAGGAGTTTAGTCATTCCTTAGCGCTTTGTATGCTCATAATGGGGACGATTTACGCTTTTGTTAATTTGATCATTAGTATGACTACTGTTATTGACGTACATTGCAGAGGCTGATCGTGTTGCTGGATAGCTACGACCTGGAAGTTGTGGCGGAGGTTCTTCGATTCCTACAAGTTATCAGTAAACGATCCCGATTCCTGTCATCTAAATTACCCAGAGACGTTCAAAAGAAACTTGTTGAGAAATTGATTGCTATTGCTGAGGTGGGTAGCGTTCACTTAAATATTGTTCTTATACTTAGGTTATGTTCGACATCTTACTTTGTGTTATGAAGTGTGAAAGTAGAGTTATGCTGTTCAGTGTTGGGGAGGCAAATTGCGACACGTGAAGCTGGAACAGTGCGTGAGGGCAGACTTCGAAGTGCCCGAGTTGTTCCCCTTCGTGTTCACCAATGCCGGTGGTCAACCGGTGTCCCTGTCCAAGGAAGAGGTGGTAACTATCTCTTGCCTCTAGTATTGTCTCTGTTGTAGGTGAGTCGTCCCCTGCTGGCCGTAGTGGACGACTTGTCTCGTCGCAGTGATCTGGCCGACGCAGACAGCAGCACGTTGATAGCGCGTCTCCGCCTCCTTCGCGGATTCCATCTCCATTCTCATCGAATGCAATCCCTCGTGATCCGGCTTCTGGCTACGTCGACTCTCCTTTATTCGAGATGTCACCCCGAGGAAACCGTCTCTCTGTCACTCACAACACCCACCTTCATTGAGGAAACCTGTTCTGGTACGTCAAATACCGTATTCTGTGTCTACGATTACGATTGTTATGTTTTTGAGATAACGGGGTGAATTATGGTTTTAGTTCTGAAATTGGATTCGTCTTTGGATCCGATGATAGATTCGATCAAAGCAGAAGCACTCCGGACACTTACTTCCATCATCTCTGCCGATAAGCCGCCCAGGTATGATCATGTTCTTTTTCTTTCGGATGCATAGAATAAAAAGTTAGGCTTTCCCCCGCTGGTTTTAGGGGAAAATTGGGGGAAAACCGTGCCTTGAAGCCTGTTACTAGTAATGCACCCAATGTATAAGAACCGAAAATTGGATCACCCCCTAAGAATTCGATCCGAAGTAACAACCCCCTCCACTTTTTGACTACTTCTCGGCCCTACCTCTTTTATCCTATACTCGAATGTCATTTTTGTGTACATTTATGAATCGAATTGCTATTCTGGGTTTTCATAGATGCAATATTCTTCTGGTTGTGTTCAGTTCCTATCGGCTGTCGAATATCATGGAGAATCTGGGTGCAACTTCGTACCATGGATTCCTGGCATCGTTCACCCGAGAGTGTGTGGATGCACTGAAGGAAGGCAAAATCGGGACGGACGGTTACCCGAGTGTCGCCCTGTGCACCGCCCTCTTCTCTCTCCTCTACCACATGAGCAGCGTCGATCCGGGAGGACGAAGTAGGCTCTCCATTATATTTGATGCTCTCATGTTAGCTGACGTCGTTGTTTCGTCAAAGGAACTAACTGTTTCCCTTTAAGTTGTGCTGAAATGTATATATTCCTTTGCGAGAGGTACACTTAGTGTTATTCGTTACACACGTTGACATAGTTGTGGACATGAAAGTGTCTGACAGGTGCACACCCGTGTGCAGGATTGATTGTAGGACTGCCGTCGACGGAGGCGTTGGTGTCGTCCGGACTGACACAGACCCTTCTGTCGGTCATCGAGGCCCATTCCATCCCCCTCGACCTGATCTCCTTCGCCACTCGCTGTGTTCGTGTCATCGACATCATCTCCACTCTGGATGTCAATGGCTTCACCCACCACAAGGGAATGGAAGTGTGCGTGAACCGACTCGTGGTATGTACACCTTGTGAAAGGTGGCAACATTAATATGTGCTTGATTTTATAATGCTACTACGAATACTGCCTTATGAGTGATATTCAGCACGAGGTGGAAGAGTGTCGGAAGGAGCAGCCATTCGTGATCGACGTAGCGGGTGACGTGGAGGGCGCGGTGCCGGCTGTCCGCGTGGCGCGTCCCGTTGAGAAAGTGTTCTGCCACCATCAAAGGGCCGCTCTCATCAAGAGTCTCCTCAACTTCATCAAGAGAGTCATCCAGGACAATCAGTTCACCGAGATGATCAGGCACAGTACGTTGTCATTGGGCGTATCTACTGTTTTCATAGCTGCAGTTATTTTTACAAGGGAACGGTTAGTAGCTTCCGTGGGCTTAGAGAAAATGATATATGTGGAATGTGTTAAGCATGGTTCAGAATGGTAGAAACAGCTGCCAAAAGTTATCCACAAGCCGAGGGTTTTGAGGGGTGACACTTGGTTTTTTGATATGCAAAGTACGCAGTGCGCGTGCGGAGTTTTTTGAAATACTTTCCATTCTCCTTTGAACTAAAAAATTAAGGGTTTGCTTGAAAACTAACTAAGATATGGTCATCAGAAAATATCATCCCAAAACGGCCTAAAAACAATATAAATTTTTATTTATTTTTGCCAAAGAATCGTGGACTTCCACTATCTCTGAGATGACAATAATCTGGTAATATTCTTCCCCGAACTTAAGCAATCCATAAGGTGAACATAAATAAGATGAGCCCTAAGAAAGGTGCAAGAAGAACACATACAGTTTGTTAGTAGGGGGATTCTGACAACAGTTGCTACCATTCTGCACCATGCTTAACACATTGCTATGTGCCTGTGTTATGTGTTTTTTTTTCTAATTTCACTGTAGCTGCTTCTCGTTATGTTTGATCTGTTTATCCTGAACTAGTTTGATATTGTTATAGTCATGGACGGTCCATTACCGGATGCGTTGATGCACATTGTGTCGAATGCTGACTACTACTCGGCGTCGCTGTTCCATCAGGCCATCCAAGTGTTCACTCACTTCATCTATCAGGAACCGGCACAGTTGACCCATCTCCAGCAGAAACACGTGCCGTATGTGATCCTGCAGGCACTGCTGAGGAAGGAGGTCTGTCCCTGTTGTGTCTCATTTCCTCTTCAGATTCCGTCATCTCGCGAAGTGATCACGAACCTGGCGAACACCTTGACCGCCCTGTGTTTGAATGAGCGCGGTCTCACTCAATTGAAGCTGTACAATCCATTCGACGACATCTTCAAGATCCTTCTCTCTACCAAATTCCTCTTCGCTATGAAGAGAAAGAAGAATGACTTCAGTATGTCCTTTATGACAGAACAGAGATACTCCGTCTTTCACGAGTAATGGCTTGTGTACATATTGTTGCCATGTTGGAAATATCTTAACTTGAGGTGACTCAGCCGGAGGTATCGGAAGTTCTTTCGACGATTTGCTTCGACATCAACCATCCCTCAAGCCACTCATGTTCAATGCTATCTCCAACGTATGCTTGTTTCTTCAACTAGTTATCATAGCCTTAGCTGCAAGTTTTTTGTCATCACACTATTATCGTATGATGAATATGTTTGCAGACATTGGCTCGCCTGATCTCGTTGGGGAATGATCCGTCTCCTCCGGGAACGAAGATTACTTTCTCTTTGGTGAAGTCATCAGTAGCCAGATCGCCTTCTGGTAGTGCACTGAACTCTCCCTTCGCACCGTTGTTCGGGTGGGTATCCTTACCGTATCCTTACTGTAATCCTCCTCTGTTACACAGTCGGTAATGGTTGCTATCTCACCATTGTTTTTAGCGCCAACGAATATCCACCATCGCCATCGTATGGAGCGGGTGAGGATTCTGACGAGGAAGAAGAGGACCCCGAGGCATCCAGGGACACAACCAATCAACAGGACACCAATCTTGTACGTTTTCAAGTACATTTCGAATCACATTTCAAATTATGTTGCAGTGTTTTGTAACTATCATTTACTTATTGTATAGTACAAGAAGGAGGAATTAATAAATTGAGGCCTAACTGCCCACACATTTGCATCAGATGTCCTGTGCCTCTGCAGAGTGGAGCAGTGGAAAAATAGCCTTTTCCAGGGACTTAAAAATGTCGTTTGGTTCTAACTCCGGAGGTTTCCTCCATTGTAGAACCTCCCCCCCCCCGCCTGCCAAATAGGAAAAAATAGCATGGCAATCCACGTAAAATGCTTGAGAAAGCTATAGAACCTGAGGGGTTCCTGATATTAGAAATAATGACCCTTTATACCAAAAAAGGGAATCACAAATTCCGTTTTGCATAGGGTTTCAAAGTTTTCTAAGAATCCAATGCAATGGGTTTGTTTTATTGTTCTCCGAAGTCTTTGGATCTTCTTTGAAATAAATCTTTTATCCTTTTCATTAGATTTTTTATTTCTTCTGTATGTAAAAATTACAGGCATATTAATGGGTAAATTACCTTTAAAGCTACGTAGGAAAAGCCCCTCTTCTTATTGTTTGAAATTCACAATCAAAATAAGGGATTTAAATACAGCGATATCTCGTCTTTTTTCCTTTACAAAACATGTCTCTGTTACTATTGACAGTGTGCCTGGTTTCTTACTGATTTGGCTTCTCGTCATTAAAATGAGTTGTACACCCTATGACATGTGGGGCACACGCTCTCCAGTTGTTGACTACTTATGTGTCGGCTTGGATGTGCAGGTTAACAATTTGAAGATGTCTTTGCAGGGCCTGGAGATGGAGGTGGAAAGCAGCGATGGCGGGAAGACGCTTCCCCTCGGGGAATATCTCACCATCTTCGTTCGCATCATCGAAGTGCTGTTGACACAGAATGGGACGGCGGACATGGTGGAATTGTTCCTGGAGAGACACGGAGTGGAGAGATTACTCGACTTGACTCGAGTCGTCAACATCCGCAACGATCTCCCCAACAACTCGCAACTCCTCACACACATCGCCGGCATCCTCAAACACATCCTGGTACGTGCTCAATTGTCGGTTCAAACATGTTCTTGTAGGTGAACTGGAACAAGGACGAGGTACTGAATCACATGATGGACTGGTGCGATACCGGATTCTCTCCTCTCAATGAGATCCTTGAAGAACCCAAGGTTCCTGCCAACGTGAGTGGCCGTTCATATTCAATGAACATATGCATGATTAATGTGATCAGTTTCTGTCCACTGCTGTCAATGATTGTCAATAGATAGCATGTGATGTTTCTTATTGTTACATGTGTATAGGGCGCTTCTCTGTTCGCACACCTTCCACCCGCCAAGTTGACTGAGATGTTCACGAATATCACCACCACGACGACCATGCTGGCCGGGCTCACACGCATTTCCACCCTCACTCAGGTATCATCTAAGGGTCGATTGTTGTGTGCGAGGGCCCTATACGTAGTATATTGACCGTTTCTCTCAGATGCGGGAGAGCGACCTGCGGAGTAAGACCATAATGATGTGGACCGACGATGCGTCGAGTGGACTCCGATTGCACAGGAAACTCCATCGGGTACGCCTATGGCCTTTCAACCATAATTCCGTATGACACAGAACGTCTTTGTGATCTAAATGACGGTAGATAGGCACTAACTCTACCGATATTATAGAGAGGGCTTGAAACGTGTAGTTTACCGTTTTCTCACTGAAGATAACAAAGCTTTAACCTGGAAACTGTAAAATTTAAGAACATGTTGGTTTTGTTCTCCTTAAGTAACAAAGTGTCCAAAGATTTAAAACTGGACAATTGTTGCAACTGCGAAAGGGCACACGCGGTGCGATGGGACGAACGGAAGTATGAATGTACATTGCAGGTATACAATGTATTGGCGTGGGAAGCGGGTGTGATCAACGTCACCCGGTCATCGGTGAAAGTGAGCTCACAAACACAGACCGAGGCTGATCCGGCCGACATCGATTCGACCACCGAAGAACGGACGACCGAGACAACCATCTCAACCGGAGTGGACAGGGAATCCGTCGCACCACGGGCTGGTGGATGGGAGAATGCACGGGTCAGCGAAGAGGAAACCGCCTTCTGGTCCAAACACCGAGATATCGCCAAGCAACATTCGCGTGCATTCAAGTTGGTTTTTGCTGAGCTCATTAATACTACACCGCATGTTGTTTGTGGAAGGCAATTGTATTATGAACATGCATTTCAGGTCGGTGTCGGAGTTGTTGGTTCTGATGGCTCGTCTGTGCATTGGCACAGGTGGAAGGAGTCGTCGTGGATATGAACAGAACACATACATCCTGGCCAAACCCGCTCTCAAACTCGTCACGCATGTGTTCAGCGAGTACCTCACCGATACGACCCGAATCCCTGCTGGATATGACAACAAACGAGCTCTAGTGTATCTTTTTCTGCATGCAAAGATGTAGATGAATACACAGTAAGATTACAACTGTGCAGTATGAATGTGCCAGTCTCTCTCGGTTGTGCGAATGCCTGTTTTGTATTCTTATCTGGTGTTCTTGTAGATGCTCGTATCTGACAGACGTGTTGTCTCAATTGAACTGCATCATCTTCGATGACCGTCGTCATGCTTATCACCATCTGCTCAGCCGATTTTATCATTCGGGTTGTTATCAGAAAGTGATGGACCTCTTCTCCGAAATCATCGTCCCCTGCATTCAAGCCAGGAACATCGACTGTGAGTACATTATTTGATATACTATGTATATTTGGAAGAAGAGTCAAGTCGTGGCACATGTGTGGTTGTGTTCAGTTGCGGTCGAGAGTCTCTTGACGGAGTGGCTCAAACTCATTCGCAAATGTGCGGGAAAGGTGAACGTGATCCAATCGAAACATCGCATCGGGGAGACACAGGCACACGATTTCCCAATCAAGAAATTCTTCGCTCTCGTTCAGCAGGTACCGTACACCGCCGATCTCATCTTACTCTTCTTCGTAATGTGCTACAATATTCATTGTTCCAGGATACATTCGATGCTCTTGGATCCCTTCTTCCAATTATAAATGTGGAATCTATTGACAAATCGCCATTCCTTGAGAACCAGAAATTGAGTGAGATGTTCTTCACTCTCCTAAAGGACACAATGCACAACATGATGGAGATGCGGGAAGAGAAAGAGGATACGCCACCCGTCGACGCCGCGCCGCGGTACGATGGAGCAGAGTGAGTTCGATCGGTCATGTAGGGTATGTCGTCTTATATTTAGCATTGCCCGTTTGATGGACATGGGATTCGATCAGAATGCGTCTATCCAGGCCCTTACAAACTTCCCCACGGTGACAGAAGCAACCGAATTCCTTCTCTCGTCCAATGTACGTCCAGTAAATTGTTCTAATTGTATTTGGTTATCCTTAGTTTTAAGAAATATGTGTTGTTAGTTAAGAAATATGCTTGATAGTGCTATTATTCCATCTTCAGGAGCGACGTCCTCCCGAACTGGATCTGAGGAGGATGTTGAATGTCGACATGGAGGATGTGTTGGCTTCGTTGGACCCTGACACGGACAGACTGCGAGATGTCGAAGCCGGCACCCTCAGAGGCATCTCTATTATGTTTTTAGGGACGCATTTGTATCGGGGTTCTTTAGCCCGTATTACGCTAACCTGATGATTCAGTTCGCACGGTGCGACAAGGGACAGATCAGCCAGGAACATCCACCCAAGGATCAACAGCCGAACCCGTCCCCCTCCCCGAAGTGGAGAAACTCAGTACACGGACGGTCAAACTGGAATGGGAGAGAATCGTTGACAAGACGTGTTCAGAATGGATCCCACTCCTGTTGAGATTCATCGATGCTCCCAGTGGAGATCACATCTTCAACGCGGCCGATATCACCACTTGTGTTGTCAGGTACGATCATCAGTGTGCATTTCTTTTCTATGAAGAAGGTTTTGTTGTGAACACTTACAAATGAATGTCCTTTTCAAATATGGAAAATAAACCTTAGATACATACAAATATCGAAAATGCGTGGAAATGTTTTCTTTGTTTATCCGGTGCAGAAATATAATCATGTATCATATATAAAGGTGTTTTTTTTTTAAATCCGCCATTTAAGTGGTCAAAATCGCGCAAAACAGCATCTGGGCAGTAGTGAAAAAAAAAGATAAAAAGTGGTTTTTGCGAATGTGATAATTTTGTTGGGATCGAAAGAGATGCTAGCTGAGGATTGACATAGACTATCAATGACACAATTGTCATTTGTTCAGATATGCGAAGGAAGAATGGCGCCGGAAGACGTTGTTGGACGGATACATGCGAAGTGACATCGAAACACGCATCAACAAGATGAAGATGCTGACGAATGAGGCGAGTGCGCGCCATCTCGGGGCACTCCTCCACTACTCCTGCATCGTATTCGAACACGTCTCCAAGGAATATCTCGAGGTATTTCAATCATTGCGTCTTTAAATAGGGACACATTACGGATTCGAGAAATGACGTTTACATTTACATTTTCGTCATCAATTCGATTTATTTGTTGAATACACAGTCAAAATTTTATACTTGGTTTAATATTCTACTCATTCTGATGGTGCAGCCTTTTTGGACCATCAATTCGTACTGAAGGCTATTTCGGCCACATTTTACAACCATTGTGAGAAGGACTATAGTTAGGGTTGCCCTGATTCAATGACACATGTCAGGTGTTGGCTGCGAATCCGTTGACGACGGCGTTGTTCGAATTGCTGGCGAAGGTGAACTACAACATCGAGTTGGACTATCTGGCGACGTCTCTCCTCTCACAGATCCTTCTCTGGTTCGATCTCTTCGAGAAGTGCACTCGATATGTTCGCAGGAAGGCGCTCTATGACAAGGTTCAAATTGTCCTGATCATGGTCCTGGGAAGAATACTTGTTCACTGTACAAGTAGAATACTGTATGGTTGAGGTGGAGTCATTGGACTGGCAATATTTCGGATTCGAGGAGCGATACGCGTCGCGCGGCAAGTGGATGGCGTATCCGGAGGACGCGTGCAAGCAACTCACGGCGGTCAGTTGACACTCCCAGCATTCCGTGACAGTCGACTAACTATGATGGTTATTAGGCGTTGTTGTCGGGGAAGACGACGTGCACAGTGAAGATGGCTCGTCGAGAGTACACTGTCAACTTCGTCGAGATGTCGCATCGGGGGGAAAACAGCATGGACCGATGCAATGTGATCGCTCTTCTCAATGAACAACAGACAAAGGAAATCGATATCCAGAAGGTCGTCAATGAGGTACGTTGTGCGCACTCGAATACATTGACATGTTCCGGTATTTACAAACAATCAATGCCTTCTTCTTACAGAATTATGATGATGCTGTTGGTTTGCAGGAACTGCGGGATGTGTGGGATGCAAATGATGCACAGAAGTTGATGGCGTTGGTGACGTCACTGTTAACGAAATGGCGCATCGTCGGACATGGAGCACACTCGGCGCTGTCGCTCATCGCGCGGCTGACGCGACGCCGCTCCGCCGCCCAGCAATTTGTCAATCAGGGCGGAGTCAGCGCTCTCCTTCAGGTACACTTTGCCTTAAGTGTTTTGTACATTCTACTTTTTTGAAGTAACAGTAGCATGGGATTTCATATCTTCTAACAAGAAGACATACTGTATGTGTTTGAGCTGCGATCGCAATCCGTCCCCCACTCGACGGTCCTCTTCTCCATTGTCATGCGCCATTGTCTTGACGACGAGTCCATTCTCTCCCAGCAGTTTGAGAAGGTTTGTCATTTCTTCGGGATACTTTTTATCTTGTAAGCAAGGACACGCGGAATGTGATCATGTTGCAGATCCTACGTGGGATCGCGAATAACACGTCGAACACGGGTCACCGGTACAGTCTTGTCCGGAATACGGGTGGGAGGAACTGGTTATCGGGCATCGCCCTCTATTCTCCACTCGCCACACGCAGTGCCAAACAATACATCGAGGTGGCCGAACGGGTGTCCAAGATGGACAAAACGGGTCTGTTGGTGGTCACACCACCCACACAATCCACTGGAGGCACCACTACACCATCACACACACAAGCCATCGTCGAGATGCTCCTCGAAGAGGTCTGTTGTCACTTTGAATGGTCGAATATGAACTGATGTTGCAGGTGCTGACAGGTGATTGGTCGACGGAGAACAATGGCCGATGCGGTTCAACGAACTTCCGGATGTTTCCTCGCGCGACGATCCTCTCGGTGATGGCGGAATTGGTGAAGGCGTATCCCGCCGTCGGCCAACTCGTGACTGAGATGAAGACGGCGTCGGGGGGAACCGCCATCGCAGCCCTCCTCTCCACGTACTCTGATCCCACCATCGACAAGGTACGAACACTCATTACTCATTAGAAATCATTGGACAGCGTAAGACGTTATCCCGAATGAGGTTTGCTTAAGTATAAACTAGTTGATTAGGACACAACGTCGGCGATGCGAGCGTGTCTGGCGGCTCTCGCGGCGTGCAATCATTCGCCGAAAGCACAGGAGGCGGTGGTGATGGACATCCGAACTGTCCTCATCTCATTCCTCACGACATCCGAACCAATCGATAACATCCATCTCAAAGTACGTCTTCCTTTTGCTGTTATGATGTCCACCCACTCAATTCTCACTTTCTATCTACGTATTCCCATAATGTGGATAAGGCCTAATTAACATGGTTAGCGTCCGTAGCTTACAAGATGGAGATATGTGTTGCAGGTGTCGGAGATGGCTCTTCTGTTGATGGATATGATGCAGACATGTCCCCTCGTACACCCGACTGGCCATCCACCGGCCACCCACCACAGACAAATCCCCACCTATCAGAACAACGCCATCGTTCGTCTCATTGTCAAGAAACGCATTTGCAATGAACTCATGCGATGCGTGACACGGCTGGTCCTCTCCAAGAGAGAATGCATCGAAACAGCCAACACCGTCATTCGAAGTATCGACGAACTCTCCAGGGTTATCAACCACGCACCACATGTACCACGGGAAGGGGACCACCCACGAGTCGAGATCACACAACAACAAACAGCCAGCAATGACAACAACAGTGCCAATCAGCAACCCCCACGAGAGGAAGCACCTCGGCCACTGGCCAATCAGGTCGTCAATGAGGTATATATTGCGATGTAGATCAATCATGGCATATATTGCATAATTGGCAGATGTCGTTGTTGCAGGATGTGCCTCCCTTGGTGGGAGAATCATCAGATGAGGAAAGTGACTCGGGAAGTCGTCATGACGAGGACGAGGGAGAAGACGACATGGAGGGTGACGATGTGGACGATGAGGAACAGGACGACGAGGGAGATGACGAAGAGGAGGAGGAGGAAATGGAGGACACTTTCGACGAATCCATCAGGGAACAGGTACACATTATTCGGCCATTCTGTTTCATATGCGACATATATTTTCCTAAATGGCATTTAGTGTCAGCTGGTGTCGGATACATCTTTGTCATTTACAGGGACGCATCGAGAGGACGGCCGATGAGACGGATCAGAGAGAAGAAGGCAGCATGAGCAGTGGAGGGGAGGAGCAGGGAGTGGAGGAACACAATGGGGAGGCCGACCAGAGAGAGGAGGCCGACTCCGAGATGGAGGAGGACGACTACGCCTTCGAGACTGAGGAGAACCAGTACCACGACGATGTTGGGGTGTGTAGAGAATGTTGAACGCATCTCATGCTAGTGTCCTGTTCTATACATGCTTGCTGTTTCAGATGGATATCATCCACCGCTTGTTCGTTGAGATGGCGGATGACTCCCGGGGAGCTCCTCGTCTGGCGGAGTTGATGGATCATCCATTCATCCTCGATTCCCCCGACTTCACACATCGCATCGTGTACCGTGGGGGGACGGCGGATCTCTCCTTCAACCTGGGCGCCCTCGCGAATCCCATCGACGCCCCTCGTGCACCAACCAATGCCCATCCACTCATGCAACGGCCAGCCTCCACTTGGAACGACAATACGAATAATGTGCCCGTGCGCACGGTTGGTCCATTGCAAGTTCGTACTCATACTATCTTATATGTGCTGAATGTTGCTCGCTTGAGAATACTAGAGACCGCATCAGCTACATGAGTAGTACCGATATCGATCGATTTGTTTCAGTCGCGTTCGTTCCTTCTGTTCGGCACGCGTCGCGGCCCGCAGACGCTGCACAGGCAAAATGCCGTGAGACGTCACATTCAGAATATTCCCCCGGAGGTATTCAGCCGCTTCCTTGATCCACCCTATCGCGCCAATCGGAGTGTGCTTCAGCTGATAGTGGGTGTCGTGTCGTATTCCTCCCCCTCACACCATACACCATGAACCATTTCCCTTTAGGACAACGGCGGATCTTCCAGTCTTTTCTATGACGAACCAATGGAATCGCGAGTCGGGACATCCATTCCGTCGGCAATCGATCGACTTGGTTTGTCACATCGGAACTCTGATTGTCTTGCAGGAGAAGCCTCTCGTATGTTGGACGAGCAACACGTCACCCTACTAGCCATCGTCCTCAACTCATACCTCTACTACAAAGCAGTCGAGGCACAGAAGAAAGACGAAGCCGAGGCAGAAGCTCAGAAGGCAGTCGAAGAGAAGAAAGAGGACGGAGATAAGACTCCCACTGGAGAGGCCACGCCCACTCATCATATGGACACATCCACCGTGACTCCCACTGCAGAGATACTACGTCTCATTGGAAACGATCTCGATGCGGCAGCTGCCCAACTTCAACTTCCTCCAACAGACGCCGTTCAACCCGTTCTAGGAGTCGTAGTCCCACCACCTCGTCGAGGTGCACCCACCACCACTGCACCGCCCACACAACAATCATCATCTGAAGGCGAGACTGCACCAGTGCTCTCTGCACACAATGCACAAGACAACGTCGATGTAACCATGGACGAGACGGCACCCACTCTCGAGGCTCCGACACAAGAGGATGTACGGATGACCACCCCCGAAGATCAACCCGGAACCGGTAGTTGGAGAAGCGATGTGACGGCAACCGAATATGAACCGAGCAGAGGAGAGGACAGCAGAGATGCTGACGTGGCAGGGGTGAGCACCCCCAGGGCAGAAGAGAACGAACAGACACCTGCGAACACAGAAGCCGCTCCGCCAGATCACGAGTATCGACACATTCTCGGAGGTAAAGGGAATGGTGGTGTTGATAGCAACATTCTAAACAGGGAATTAAGTAAAAAGTGAATTATTTGCATCATACCGGTAGGTAGTCATGTTTCTCGTGCCAACTGCTGGTTATCGTATCTATTGTGCAGGAAGTCGTTGATCGATATGAACATTACTCTTATACTGTAGCTGTTGGCTGTTCAGATATGGTGATCCCGGAGGGAGTGGACCCCGCCTTCCTCGCCGCTCTCCCCGAGGATATGCGAGCGGAAGTGCTGCGTGACCACGAGCGGCAACAGCGTGCTCAACGCATAGCAGAGACGCGTCCGCCTCCTTCCGCAGCAGTGGAACCTCTCGATCAGGAGTTCCTCGCTGCTCTTCCACCAGAATTGCAAGAGGTTAGTGGGCTATAAGTTGGGATGTGCCCCCGTCTGGTCCCCGCTCCTTTTGCCCCACAATGTGATACGTACAGGAGATTCTCGCGCAACACGAACGCGCCCTCCGCTCGGCGCAGGCGGAAGCGGCAGCCGCGGCGCCCGAACAAGAACAGAATCCCGCCGAGGTCATCCAGTCATTGCCTCCCAGTCTGAGGACGCAAGTGCTCTCCGATGCTGACGACTCCGTGCTGCAGGTACATTCTGCTGTCATTTAATACAAGTGGGCTGAGTGCATCGTACATCAGCCCGCCTATATAAGCCGTTGGTTTTCTGGAAAAGTACGAAGTAATGTCCAGTAAAAAAGCATTTTTTTTGCTGCTCAGAATAAAACAGCATATTGTTTTGTATTATAATATATTATATAACTGTATTACAGACAAAATTCAGTCGAATTACGTTCAACTTATACGTTATGCGTTGCTTCAATATCACTACCAGGAAATGCCATATTTCTGTCAATTTGTAGCCGCGCAGCTCTCATTGATTCGTATCTGCACGGGTATTGACTGGGGTCTCTGAAATGTCCCGCGGCTTTTTTTTAAGGAAAGAGCAAACGCATTTCTATCACCAAATAGTAATGTGCCAATCCCTCATTGTGATTCTCAGTTTGACACCAGAAATCAATGCGAATCAGCACTTCCGTTCTTTAAGCGCACAACTCCGCAAATATTATCAGCAAGGGTTACCTACTAACCCTGGAAGGATTCATGTTTTGGCTTTCAGTGATATCTAGTAGGCATTGTTGTCTCAATTCTTTCTTTTTTCCCTAACCATGTATGGTGATACTTTGATGTTCAGGTGTTGCCGCCGGAGTTGGCAGCGGAGGCGCGTCGCCTGCGTGAGGAGCGCGGTCATCACCTGCAGGGTCGTATCCCTCATCTCCGTCGCGAACTACACGAGGTATGTCATTACTGTGATCGTGTTGTCGTGCATCCCGTGTGCATCACTAATGTGTTCAGCAGATGTACCAACGGTTTGCGTCCGCGCGGAATCGCGGAGCGACGCGGCAAGGCGGATCGAATATCGGCAATCTGGCTGGCGCCACCAATATCGCACCCGCTAATGGAATGCAGGTGCTGGACAAGGAGGCGCTCTCCTCTCTCCTCATCCTCTTCTTCCTCGATCAACGACTCCATCTCAACAAGCTGCATAAGGTTTGTGGCGCAACTCTCTATGATACATATTTTACTTTAACAAGCTGGGTTTGTCTTGCAAAATATACAATTTGAGACGATTCGCTCCCTGTGCATGCATCGCGCGTCGTGTGACTTCGTCATCTACGCACTTCTCTCGATTCTGGAAAAGTCGTGCGAGACAGACGACGAGGAGGTTGTGAGCTGCTCGCCCTCGTGGATCGATTCAATCACAGTCCCTGGTATCGGACACAACGAACGCGTCCTTAAGATTGACAAGAATGGCAAAGGTAGGTTGACGTCCGTTTGGTGAGATGACTCGCTTGCAGTGTCTGTCCATCCTTTGGTCGGTCCGAATGTATCGAAGAATGTGTTGGATATTCTGTGCACGATCGCGAAGACGTTTCCTGGACACTTCCTTCCGCAAGTATTGAGGAAGAATGGGACGAAGTCGGAGACGGTCATCCCTCCTCCCTCACTCTCCGCATTCTGGCAATGCATCCACAGCTTCTCACACAAACCCAGTTCTCCCAAGGTATGGTCCGAGTTGTGTCCACAACTGGATTGTTTGTAGGATGCACTGCACGAGGTGCACATGGACACACTGGAAGATTCTCCCCTCGCCATTCTAATCAAGTTCTTCCGTCGCCCGTCTGTCACTTCCAATGCACAACTGCATGACAGGCTCATGAAGCTCCTCAGCTACGTATGTTCTTGTTTATTAATAGTAGTAATGCCTATCAAACTCCTGTCTTGGTGTGGATATGTATTCGTGTATGTGTTGTGCTTGTAGATCATGCAGACGCTTCCGGACAACACGTTGTCCCTTCTGGGCCACGATGTGCCTTCGGGCGAGTATCCCTTGGATGGACAACTCCGACTCGTCATCAATGTGCTCACACAGGGCACGTGCACACAGGACGCTCTCTCGGATGGGCGGACACTTCTCGTCGAAGTGAGTACAAGAGAATGGCATTACACACGGAGAAAAATGACTTATTTTGCAGACCGCGAAACGCTCTAAGTCATTATATGACTTACCGCGTTTCGCAGTCATTTTATTTGGTCATTTTTCTCTGTGTGTAGAACTGAGCATATGTTTTTAGACAAAAATATAAATTATGCTTTTCGGAAATAAAATTCTGCGAATTACGTTGCAGAAGGCGCGTAGATTCTTTAAAAGGCTCGATAAATCCATATTGACAATAAGAAACTGTGGATCATGCATTCCCACATACGTTTTCGCAATTTGATGTTGACCAGGTTACAATAAGAAATCATTAAAGAAGGAGTAAAGGCATTTGTAAAGGTAGGTTATCGTGTAGCGCAACACCTTTAGCGTTGCCCCAATGATAGTTCTATAGATTCTTAAATCGCAATATGCCTATTGGCTTTATACTAACGCGAACAAAAATCTCTCATTGGTTTGGTCGCTCTCGAAACCAACACATGAAAATGGTAAAAATGATTATGCTCTTTATTTAATGGCGGAGTAAACCTAATGTCAATTTGTGTAGAAGTGGCATTAATTTGTTGTCATTTCAACCCGATTGGTCGATTGTTTCAGGCCATAGCTATGCTTCCATCGGAGCCGACTTTCCCATAGGAGGGGTAAAGTAGTAATTTGCGTATGCGAAGGAGGGGTAAACCACGTTAAAATGCAGAAACTGCTCAAGAGGTGGGGTAAAATGTGCTTTATGTGCTCAAAAAGGTGGGGTAAACGTGCACTCCCATGGAAGTCGGCTCCGTGGATGCGGTGGTATGTTTCAGGCGATGCGTGCAATGAACTTCGAGACGACGGGTCAGGTGTACAAGATCCTTTTCGAACAAGTCGAGAAGCTTGGTTTGGAGCTGAAGCCGCAAATTGAGAGTCTCGCCAAGGTAACATCGTTTCGTCTTCACACGTTGTTTTGTTTTCTCAAGTACTATGATGTTATGTGGACTCTTTCATTCTTTTTCGTTACTTATCTAAGGAATGAATCCCGGTCCTCGGCATGATTATTTTTCAATATTTTTGTGAATTTTGTTTCGCGCGACAGTCGCTGGCAGTCTGCCGGTGCGGTATTATCCAAGACTTAATCAGTTTCACAGTAAAAGTATTGAGATTGAATAGGATATACACCAATAAGCTATCGAGTAGCCTGGATACCAGCCATTACCGTTAAACTACCTTGAAACGTGTTATTGGGCTAACACACTGTGAAGGTTACAGAAATAGTAGGAGTATCCGATGGAGATAGTTGGCAAAGGCAAGAACATGAACTTGGTTTGCAGGAACTGAGTTCGATCTCGATTTCGGATGTCGACGTGGACAGGAAACGGTCGGTTGACGAGCGGAATCGGCCCGGGACATCACGAGAAGAAGAGGATGGCGGACGAGAGATCGAGTATGTGTCTCTGTTGTCTTTTTGCATGAGTCTTAGTTGTTTTATTTTAAAAAAATATTTGAATGGTCTTTGCACGCATAGACCACCACTTTGTGTGAACATCAAGGTAAGAGTGCAATTTCCGCCGGTCTACTGTCTCTAGTTAGCAACAGCCCAACATGTTGCTGTGTATCAGCGACTCTGTTCAGATGGCACGAGGCCATCGATTCCATTCGTGGCGAACAACGTGGACGCGCCGTCGCGTCGTGCGCCGAGCTGCAAGTGCCATCCGTGCGCGCCCTCACAGAGAAACACGGGGTGCAGAATGCACTCCTCAGTGCACTCCAAACCATCTGCAAGGTATCCAGCACCAACCGCTTATTCTTCTTTTTCTCGAAGGAGTATCAACTAAGACCGGCCGGTTATAGGTGCGCGATACGTTACGGGCAATGGTGACGGAACGGAAGAAGAAGAGGATGGAGGAGGCCACTCGGGCATATGAGAATGCACGCAAGGAGTTGGAGGAGAAATGGAAGAAGGAAGATGAAGAACGAGCCAAACGGGAGGAGGAAACCAAGCAGAAGGTTACTTTTTGTAAAACTTTTCGAACAAAACGGTAACTTTCCGATGTTGTTTTTTTTTCTTTTTTCGGGTTTTTAGCGTTTAAAAAAATAATTCTTCGAAATTTTGAAAGCGATGTTCTTTGAGCTTCAGAAACAGCCTTGACAGAAACAATGGATTCCTAAGCCTTGCTCATTAGTACAGTAACAAGTGTTCTGCAGGAGGATCCGCCAGAGCGACAGGAGCTGAAGGTGGAGGACTTCGTGGTGGAGGACACGACGAGTGTTCCGGAGATCCGTCTCAGCGAGCGTCTGGAGGCCTTGGATGGTCTGTGGGACGTGGTATCCCGATGTCTCATCCGGCTGGGGAAAGCATCGGATCCCCACGCGGTGCTCGCCCTCCAACCGGCAGCTGAGGCATTCTTCCTTGTCCACGCCGTTCCCCAGAAGGAACACGAAGTCGTCCATGACACGGACGGCCACGAGGGAACGGCTCCGTCCGACCCCGATACACTGAAGCTCCTCCAGTTCGCTGGTATGTTCTGCCTGCCAGTAACTGTCTGCAATTGTGCTCTATGATAATGAACGGATCACATGAATATGTTGGTTATTGCAGAGAAGCACCGTGCTGTCTTGAACCAAGTCTTGCGACAGAACAACTGTTCTCTGTCGGACGGCGGACCGTTTGGTGCTCTCTCTATGTTCCCGAAACTGCTCGATTTCGATGTAAAGAGAAAACACTTCCGGAAGGAACTCGCCAAGATGGACGATCGCAGCCGATACAGGTATGGCGGGGAATGCTCTGTTAGAGGGGACACGACTGCCTTCTCTCCCGGCCTCTCGAATGTTGTCCTTACAGACGCGAGGATGTGCCGGTGCGTGTCCGTCGTGCCCACATCTTCTCCGACTCGTTCCGCGACTTGTTCCGTCTACGGGGCAACGATTGGAAGTCTCGGTTCTATGTGATGTTCGACGGAGAGGAGGGACAGGATGCAGGTGGACTGCTCAGGGAATGGTTCGCCGTCATTACAAGGGAGATCTTCAACCCGAACTACGCCCTCTTCATCACCGCCCCTGGTGATCGGGTGACCTACATGATCAACAAGGTGCGTTCTTCCATGCACAGCATTCGTCTGTCAGATTGCTTCATATGCGATACTTGTATTGCAGGCGTCATACATCAACCCGGAACACATGGACTACTTCAAGTTCGTCGGGCGGATAATCGCAAAGGCCGTGCACGACAACAAGCTGTTGGACTGCTACTTCACCCGCGCCTTCTACAAACACATTCTGAATCTGCCCGTGCGATATCAGGACATGGAGAGCGAGGATCCCGACTACTACAAGTCACTCGAATTCCTTCTCAACAATCCCGTCGAAGATATCGGAGCTGATATCAACTTCACCCTCGAAGTTGAGGAATTCGGGGTCAGGTCGAACAGACCACTGAAGCCGGATGGACAGAGTATCGCAGTAACTGACGAAAACAAGGAGGAATATGTCAGACTTGTCTGTCAGATGAAGATGACTGGTTCGTTCTCACATATTATGTCTTATGTTTGTCAAGCATTAGATTAGATTTGTGATTTAGCAAGTAAGCGCTTATTGATAGAGATATTAACGTTGTCTGTAAAGGTTCGATCCGGAAGCAATTGGACGCGTTCCTGGAAGGATTCTACGAAGTGATCCCGAAGCATCTGATAGCCATGTTCAACGAGCAAGAGCTGGAATTGTTGATCTCCGGTCTACCGAATGTGGATATCGACGATCTCATGAACAACACCGAGTATCGCGGATACAACAAGAACTCCGCACAGGTATCTATATTTCTATCATTCCCTGATAAGGGATATTAGAGATCTCACCTTGTCTCACCATTTTATGCGTCGCACCCATATGAATGTGTTACCTGTAAGGAAAGAGATACGACTCAAATGATAGAGGGATGCGCATCATTTAATTGCCATTGTCAAAGGCACGAATAATGCAAAAGCGTTATTACGGGTACAACACACATTCATTGCGAACGATTAAAATGGAGATAAAGTGAAGCTTTTCGACAAATCTAATTTCTATCCTTGTAATTTCTATTTCTCCTAATTTCTATCCAGTACATATATCTAGCTAGCGTTGGTAATAAAAGGTACGGGTGAGCCCCATTTGCGCCATTTTGCATTTCGATCTAGTAGTTCCATCTTTGTTTTTACAAGACTGAAATCTGGTACATTCTGGTGACGAAGGTACAATACAAAAAATTCCAAAAAATATGTTTTTAGAGGAAAGAGCAACAGTTGGCGCAAATGGGGTCCACCCAAAAAGTACATTCAGGCCCAAAGTAAATGTGTGAAAGCGATATGTGTTGTTTTGACCGTGCGTGCTCTTTCTCCCGCACAAATTGCTATGGTGGAAGGATGTGCATATCAGACAACATTGATCGATATCGATATCTGCCTGTTCAGATCCAATGGTTCTGGCGTGCACTTCGCTCATTCGAACAGGAGGATCGGGCCAAGTTCCTCCAATTCGTCACGGGAACATCGAAGGTGCCTCTGCAGGGATTCTCCACCCTGGAGGGCATGAATGGAGTGCAGAAGTTCTCCATTCACATGGATTCACGCGGTGGTCATCGACTGCCCGCTGCACACACTTGGTACGCATATGTCTATGCCTCCAGTGATTCAAAACCTGGAGGTCACACCCTCTAGACATTAAAAATCGAGTCACCACCAGGAGAAAACGGGGGAGGGGGTACCCTGCCCGGTGGTGACACCGAGGAGTTATTATTCATTGTGTTGGCAAAAGCGGGTTACCACGGAGTTTGGTGTTACCTCCGTCTCTAACAACTGAGCCTGTTGTTAGAGACGTGATTCAGTCAGTCAATTAGAGCTTCCTTATGATAATGTAATAGTGTATAACAGCTTACGAATTGCAGCTTCAACCAATTGGACCTCCCGCAATACGAGTCATACGAGAAGCTTCGCGAGTGTCTGCTCCTTGCGATTCGAGAGTGCACAGAAGGTTTCGGATTTGCATAATGTGTACTGGAGTGACGGGTCGACTTCTTTCTCTGCTTCATATCCATTTCTCATTGTGATCACTCATACAAGTCCTTTTTCCTATAGTCTGACATACGATTTTCCCTGTGCATTTGTTACTGTACATGTGTTGTTGTGTTTTATTTACTTGTATAGTATGGCAGACGTTGTATAGTATTTTTCCTCTGATCCCCAACATAGTTCGGCTGCATTATAATATCCTGCGTGTATGTTTTATGTCTATAAACTTTTTCGGTTCTTATAATTATTCTTACTATGTTACTCTTACTGGAGATAAATTTTCCTACTTGGTTATTGTGTTGTGCTATTCGGTTGAGTCTGATGTGATAGTATCGGAATATGTGAAGGGAGAGAATGACCTCGTGTGCAGCATGAGGGTCCTTCTGTTCTGGAGGATCGGCTCCTCGGCCGCCCGCGCCAGGTGGGCGACCGTCCGATTATTGACCTCCCGCGAATCGCCTAAGGGAAGGGAACCACAAGCCATCGTTGACAACAAAAGATCCGTCCTCGAAGAGGTTCTTCTCACTGAGAAGAAGCCACCAACAACGTTCACTGGGAAAGTGAGTGCTTGTTTTCGTGTTCGTCCTGTATTCTCCCAAGGAAGCACATGTTGCAAAGCAGCAAGTATACATAGTTCAACATTCAATTCGGGCAACAGCTGATTGGAGATGTGAGACTATACGACAGTGATTTGGCTTTGCATTACATATTACATCAATCAAAACGTGTTACACGCCGCCCTTCGGTACACCTTCCTGTGAAGAGTACTGTATCTTGATATCTACGGTGGATAAGGAATAATACGAATGAGCATTGTTCTATGCGTACTTGATGATCTGTATGCGAGTGGGATTGTGGAGGTTTCCTTGTGAATGTTGAGATGTTCAGGTGGCAGAGAAGGCGGAGAAGACATTCTTGTACGGTGTGGTCGCCTTGTCGATTTGTGCAGTTGGCGGTTTCGTGTACGTGCTGGGTGAGCAATTCTTCGCTGCTGACAGTCCGAATCGAATCTACTCGAAGGCCCTGGCCCTCGTCCGAGATGATCCCCGTTGTCAGGATATGTTCGGACCTTCCATCGCCGGATTCGGAGAAGATTCGGGAAGAGGACGAAGGAGACATGTCGCCCACCATAAATATGAAAAGGACGGAGAGGAGAGGATCAGAGTGATGTTCCATGTGAAGGGAGAAAGGGACGAGGGAAAGGTCCAGGTAGAAATGGCCAAGCGAGATGGACAATGGGATTATCGATTCCTTTTCGCTGAAAATCTAGGGAGACCGAAGATCACTCATGTTCTCATCGACAATCGATAACCATAACCATGCGATTTAGATGTTAGATGTATTCTTATTGTATGATCACGTCGGATGCCGTATTTCGGGTTATTCTTTTTGTTTACTGCAAACGGATATGCGATAAAGCTTGTTTGCTGTAAAAAGTGTTCTTTTGGCTTTAAGTTGGTTTGCAACCATGGAAGATGCCGTTGAATTATCCCTTTATATATAGGTCTTCGTATGTTATGATATATGTTTCTACTTTGCAGTGATGGTTGCTTGATGGAGGATGATGGCTTTGTCCTCGTTCGCACGAAGAAGGCGGCGCGGGCGTCCACACAGACTGTCGCTCGCGTCCACGGCGCGCCAGCGGATATCGAGCGGGCGATGGCGAGGGCAGTGAATACGGTAGCCGAATCGTCTCTCTTGTAAGTGTACATTATTCCAAGAGGCAATAGAAAGTGGATGTTGCAGGCCATTCGCCGAAGTGGGAAGGCTACGATGGACATGGTTATCCTTGGCAACGGACACTTCGACGCCTTCTCGGAACCCGGTGCACACCAATTGGCACTCGCCCTGAGGATATGCCAGGAGACAGGCAACAAGCAAACGATCATCTACCAGGACCCACAGAATCACGAAGACGAGTTGCGATGGCTTGTAGATCATGCAATCACAGTCAGGTACGTGAGTAGTGCCAATAATTGCAATGTCATTGCAATGTCAATCAAATGTTTGTCTGACATATCTAATATTGTTGAACTTGTCCTTTCTTGCTCGTTGTCTAATTCGCTTCTCTACAGATCCGATTTGATCTCGGTTCCCCTCAGTGGTGTTCCTCGTCTGGTATTCTTCATCCATAATCCGCACGGTCTCCTCGATTTATTCCTGCGTGTCAATTGGTGTTCGGTGTCCGAGATGGTGCTCGTTGTGAATGACTACTCGACCTGGAAGGAAGACGAGTTCCTCCACTCAGTAGATGGCTGTCTGAGTGCACTCGCACTCTTCTGTCGACTAGCCACATCTGTTCCTCTTGTGCCATATGAACATGATCCCAATATATTCCACCTCACTGCCTTTCTATTTATTCCTACAGGTGTAGTTGTTCCGGAGTTGTTATGATAAATCATGCCGTCACTATGCTTCTCTGTTTTTGAATTGAACATGTTTGAGTCATTGTGATACATTGCTCTTTTATGCACAACATAACCTAATCCTCTTATTGAGATGTGGCGGTGTGGGACGGATGCGTTCTCCCTGGCAGTGTCTTCCCTTTTGAGGGAATCTCGGAGGACTTTCCCTGCCAGAGGAACGAAGCCCCTTCCACGATATCTGTGGGATATGGAGGATCTCGAGAAGAAAAGCGGTGGGCAGTATACGCATCGCCCACTCGTTGTCAACAAGTATGCATTGACATGGCTGGTAGATTCATTTTACTGACAAACAACTGCCCACCCTTGTCATTGTCACCCAGTGCCTGTCATTCGTTTGTTCCAGATTGGGAGGACGGAATCCCGAGACGGGGAAGAAAGTCAATCAACACATCGGCGGTGGAGTGAAGTTCGATTATTTTATGATCGATTTTCACCGTCGAGGACCCACAGAGGAAGGCGTCGTATACGAGGAACGAGTACTCGAGGTTCTACCTTCCCCCTTCCCACCATCCATACTGTACTCTTTACTTTGTTACTTCAAACTATCAAATATACTGTCAGTTCCTAAAATTGTAGACTGGTAAACTCTCAATTCTTGATTATACTGTACCATACTTATCATACAGTACATCTATTATAGAATGATTGGTGGATGTACTGTATAGTATAAGTATGTGATATGTATAGATTCGCCGTGATCCGAACCGAACTTCCCACATCGCCCTCGTGGGGGGCGAACATGGAAAGAGGTGGATCTTGGCAACGGAGAACATGGCGGCCGGACAGATAATCACAACTAGCGGTCATCTGGCGGACAATCCTATCATCGGAATCGAGGGAAACGCCCATCCACTCGGATCACTTGCTCCTGGATCGCTCATTAACAGGTACAAAAAGACAACTAACAAATAATAGCATTATCGTCTCTATTCCCATTAACATATTAGATTCGCCCATAGTACGGTACGAGTTCGAGTAAGGTCAGCTTCTTAGACAAGAAAGTTCCTAAATGATGTGCCTGGAACATGTGTATGACTTTGTGACGATATTTAGTGTGGAGCGATATCCGACACTGGATTCGGAAGTGTTCATGGTGAAGGCGGGCACCGCGGCGACCATCATTCGCCACCAGGGAGAATTCGTCGTCATTCGGGTTCGCATTTCACAACAAAACTGTCAAACGGACGAACATTGTTGTTACAAGGAATATCTAATTGTCAGGGCTTTTTATGTAGAATTGGCACGATGATGATAAGTGCCAAATTTACCCACCCACTGCTGTGACCAGCCACCATTGGTAGCCCTCGGTGAATAGTCTTTATTTATTCATATCCCGTTCAAATCTTACAAGATGTCCTTAATCTGACCCGTGGATATTCAGTTGCCCCACAAGCACGAGTTCTCTCTGCATCGAACGTGTATGGCGACAGTGGGTCGACTGTCACATGCGGATATCGAGGGAAAGATATTCGGGTCGGCACAGATGCATCGCCGGTTCGGATACAAGATGAGCAGTGGATTGTTCCACAAGAAGGACGGATATTGTGGGAGGAAGGTACTGTTTCTCATCATACGTTCACCCATGACCTCCTCCTGCAGGTGCGCGCCCTCCCCCCCGTGCGTGTCTTGGATTCTCCTCCCGAGGAACCCGCCCCCAAGTACTCGTTCACTCTCACGAAGGATCAACTGAGTGGATTGAAGGGACATGCGAAGGTGAACAATCTCCTGCACGCCGGATACAATCATAGAGTGTACAACGAGTAGACCGCGTTAGTTCTTCTTCTTGTTCTTTCTGTATATAAATGCTTTTCTAATAGTTTATTTATGTACAATATGAGAATTGTTAGCCTTGGATGAATGATCCGATAGCACTTTTACTCGCTGGACCTAGAAGCTCAATAATTTGATCGAAGAATCCTCCTTGAGGAACATTTAATCCGGGAACAACGACTGAAACACACATGTATTAGGACCAACAAATATGCCATTAATTAATGAGCCCATGGCAGCTGCAAGATATGCATCTTCTTGGTAGTGAAGCTTTCAAATATAGCTTCGTCAGATGTGAACAAGGCGTAACATACTGTGTGGTTTCTGTGTAGTAGTTGGAGGCGGAGGAAGCGGCACACATTTACCGCCTTTCGACATCTCGAACTTGCATTTGCACATGCAACGGCCACGGTAACAACCAGAGTTCGGTGGACATTGTTGTTGCACGAAACATTGTGTTCCCAGGAGAACGGGCTGCGAGATGAGAATGATCCGAGCAGACTCACCTTCATGCAACTCGTATCTCTCGACAGATCCATCGAGTCACACGACCGGGTACATGTCTGACTCGGATTCTTCGAGTTGTGAGTCAGAGAGTCGACAGTGGGGACGAATCCCATCAAGCACTCACATTGCCCCTGAGGCGTCCTCTCCTTCGTGGAAGCGTACCTTGACACATTGCATGCTCTCTCCTCCCCCGCACTGTGCATTCGTAGTACAGGCCGAGTTGAGCTGACCGCGGGGAAGGCAGTCGTTGTTCGCATACAAGGCATTCGGGGCCATCGCATTGCATGGACGACGACAGCAGACCGCCTGCGATGAACGACCATCTGGAGGGGTGGACAGGGAGATGGACAAACCAGACAACAGGTGACAGAAGTGGGTGTCGGATGGACACCGGGTGAGGGTGGCGTTGTTCGGGTCACACGAATACTTGGTGTCCACATGGGATGCCAAGGGGCACACAACAGGGCAACAATGCCCGATTGGCTGAAACAACCAACATGTCAAGGTGGAATACATTGGAAGGAACTAGAGTGGAGTCAACAAGTAGCGACAATCCTCTCATGGATGATTGTCGCTTCTATTCTGCGAATTTCCACTATTAGAACAGTAAAAAACAATTGCAATTGGGGTCTGCATCAGGAAAATGAGTCAAAAGAACGATAGTTTTGAGACGTACGAACTCCCTCCCACCACCTAAGCTAAGGGGTTGAGAAATATGGTTAATAGTGAGAATCAGGTAACCACGATTTCAAGTGCTCCATCCATGGTTATCGGCACTGTAATCGAGTCGACTCGGGGCTTCCCACTGGGTTCCCAATGAGCATACGAACATATGAGCATGTTAACACTAACAAGGGAGAGTTGTCCAAATGCATCATTGAATACGAATTGTGTGTAAGAGCCTGCACTTGAATGTATTCGGCCATAAGATGCTTACCGAGTCTTCGGCTGTGATGCACATCTGTCCCGAAGGGCAGTTGGACTGATTGGGAGGAATGTTGTATGCCTAAGAAGGTCATCTGGGAGGAATCCATACCATTCCCGGTGATGCTTTCACTGTGCACGAGATGCCGGGCAGTCCACCGAATGGGCAATTCGCAGCCGCCACACACCGGGAACCTGGCGGTAACCGGGGAAAGGCGACAAACCTTGTTGAATGGTCCCCGAAATACAGACACATTGGTTATTCAGACATGCAGAGAAGGGAGCCGAGCAGTCGTAATGACGGGAACATCGGTCACCCACTCGGGATACTGTATCACATATAACATATTTCTAGCAACACAGATTAACAATAATCACGTAGTGGATTTGTTGCGACAATAAATGGAACCAAGAGACCAGGAGAAAGACTGACCAGAAACACATTCTCCGTTGATGATAGTCGTCGTCCCTCGTTGTACACATTGACATTCTCCATTCCGACAGAACAGAGGTTCGCGACACTTCGAGGAACACGGGGCGGAGATCCTCGCGGGTACTGAGGGATACACAGGGAGCGGCACTCACACAAATGACAGTGATGCGCCTTCGACTTCTCATCCACCACTTCTACATAATGAGGATGACATCGACATCTTCCACGGAGACAAATCGAACCCTTGTGCTCACAGTCGCCATTCCCGTCACAGGCTTCACCCAATGACGATAACCCTGTAGTCATTACCGTACGCAGACATCAGGAATAGCCAGTGGGGAGATACACCTACGAGTCTTTTCATAATAATCTACAACTAGATGTGTGGTCTCAAATAGATATAATAGAACAACAAACGTTCATTTGGAGCAACTGTTTAGGTTGAACATAAGAATGACAATTGCGAAATTACTTATTGTTAGAAACTCCAGCACTTCTAGTACAATTAAATATACGAACCAAAATAATGTATTATATCACTTAGTGTTCGCAGACACCGACATAACGTGCAATATCTCACAATGAGCAAGGAGAGCATGTGCCATGTCGACAGGATGGCTTACCGGTGCATGGAGAGAAGAAGCAATATATGCCTAGAGGGAATAGTATGAGCAGATACCAATAGGTCACCACTATATGACCCATTTTGGCGGGAATCGATGGCCAGATCTGGTTTTGATTTCGATAAGCATGAGTCGGCCCTACCACTTACACACCCTGGAAACGTGTTCACTTGACCTTTCTCGAAAGATAACATTTATCAGGAGGTACCAGTCCATGTTATTACATAATAATGCAACATGTTACAATCTCTGGCAGACATGAAGATCAAAGAGAGTTCAGACGACGAGACAACGCATCCACATATGCCTGATGGACCTGCAAGAAAAACAATTTCCCATCGTTCCACCTATATCAATGAAGCTGAGTAACGAGTGAATTATTATGAATTCGGCCAACAAATTATAAAAAGAAGAAGAACTACAGTACCTTAGTTGCGAATTCGTTGTCGGTGGTGAGGAGATGTTGGATGGCGGCGAGGAACTGCTGCTTATCGAGGAGGGGAGGAGAGGACGGTGTCGACACCGCCGCAACATTCGACATTGTCTCCACCTGGAGATAATCATCCACGCAAGCACTCACCTCATTCACGTCAGTCTCACTTCCGTGCACGGACTGAGTGGACAGGGCTGTCAAAGAAGCTGCACTCTGGTTCTTAGCCAACATCAAGAGATTCTTCTCGAGGTCATCGGCTGACACACCACCCTGGAGGATGAGATATCGGGAAGCAATGGAACCTCACATGCACTGCATTCATACCAAGGATGGCTAACCAATGACTCCAAAAATGAGATAATGTATACAAGAAAGAAGACACACCCCGAGCTTGGGAACTGGCAGAGTATTCCGCGATTGTTGTTCGTTCATGAGCATCTGCAGCATGGGAGGGACTTCTTTGGATGTGGACGGAGCAGGGGCGCCACCCATTAGGAGATCTGCCATACTAGAAACAATAAGAACAAATACCAAGAAGTCCATTCGAAACGCCCTCCGCCATTGGGGATTTCGCAGGAGTTTGCTTATTTGCTTCTCCCTGAACAGGAACAATGTAGATGTAACAATGAGCGTGAATATACTGAATATATGAGTATTAAGGTCTCCACAAATAACTGAAGTACAAAAAACGTCATAAAACACAACAAATACAATAAAATAAAACTTAATATATTTCCTAATCATCCAACGTTCACGGAAAGAGTAAACAAAATAGAATGTGCGGGTGTAGGAGGGGGGCATACCTCCTTCCTCAGTCCGGCGATAAGTTTGATGAGTAGGTTATGGATACGCACACAATCATCTTCCTGATAGAACCACAGACCGCGGATGCTGCCTGATCACGAATAAAATATAGTCGCAAACTACGTAAGCAGTGCACAGGATTAAACTGGCCTTTTGGACAACCTGCATACCTAAGTTAGCTAATGTAAGAATAGGCAGCATAAAATTAGTTTTTTTTTAAAAGTTTTAGCTGATTTATTAAAATTCGCAATTAATATTTCGTAGCACTGTTCATAGATGTATGGGAGTTCGGAGGGAAAATAGAGATCTTGCCTGACTTGTGAGCGACCAGCTATGCAATACTACACAGACGCACTGATAAATATACTGCGGCCTGATGAACATTCAAACATGCTGTTTTTAAACTGCATGAGACTCCGTTTTCATGCACGAAACATATAAATAACAAACAAAAGTGAAGACAGTGTGCAATTCTCAACAGACAAGGCTGCTTCGTTTTGTTGTCTAGCAAGATCGTTTTGCAAATTCCACTGGATCGCGCGCACATTTCAAAGCCAATTTCCATAGTGACGCAATTTTTTTACGTTTGTGGGATGAGTCATGCAAAAAGAACTTAAGTAATGAAAAATACATGAAAATAACAAATAAAAGTAATGCTTACCATCATTCTTACAAAAGAAGAGATATGGTTTGTCGAGTTTGATGCGAATATCCGGCAATATTGGCTCAATGAGATCATCTGGAGATTGTCGATTGGCGATCATGAGAGAATATATTGGATGGTCAACCCTCTTATAAATGAACATCGCTCCGTCCACTTCTGTCTTTTCCCATGCTCGAGCTGTACTGTTGAACTTGTACAGAGCTGTGTGCGTAGCCTGAACAGCACATACATACCCTGGTTCAATTGTAGCATACCAGAAAAGTCGTACGAAACCCCAGAAATCAAATAAACCTTGTCCAGGATGGTCTCGGCGCACACGTCGATCCGCTGGATCATGACAAGATTTTTTGCTTCTATGGTGGGATCCACCTTCATTGGTGACATTCTACAACGAAATTATTAAACTTATGTAGATGATTAATAATGAATTAAACAAAATATTTAAAAAAAATAAAAATTGTAATAAAGTGTAAGTGCAATTTTAAGAAAATTCCAATGTCAAATTGCACCAGAAATGCACTCGGCGCACAGTACACCATCCGGTTGTCATTCACATCACTAGGTGCGACACCCAGATGGCGCGCCGTATTCACCCTCTTTTTTCTCATGCTTTTCATGTTTCATTAGCTCATCGAAGGAACAGCGTGTTAGATTTGGCACTCAGTGCCGTATGGCCTCACTGCTTTCGGTTCAACAATCCAACGCGTAACTTCCCGTATTCTGTGCGAAGCATTAGTTGGACCGTTGCCGATTTTTATCGGCTATCTGTCGCACTGTCGCGCAAAAAAAACGGCTGCAGTCTTAGCGTTTTTTTGTATAATTTTTGTCCGTAACAACAGTCCAACCCGTAAACGACCGAAAACGTTCCACATTGAGCAAAAACCCCATAATATTTTGTTTTTATTCTCAATAAAATCAGTGTGAAAACTATACACTCAAATTTCGACTTATTTACAACAAATTTATGGTAATATGAATTAAGAAAAATCATAACAGATCAGTAAAAGCGGATGCCCCCGGGCATAAAAAACTACATAACAACGAACCCCAGCCAAATATTCTACATGCACAATTGTACAACACATTGTTTCCCAATAACAATGTGTAAAAAGCAATTGATGATCACTTGTGATGTTGTGAAACAATTGATGAAATTTAAACAGGCGTAACACAACCCAATTGAGAATCAACAATAACTGCAAATCAATATAACAACCCCAAATTGTGTTTCAACAACACAATTGAAAATCAGCTATATTTCAATTGTGTGTCAATAATGCAGCTGAAAAACAATGGATTATCAGTTGTTTTTTGTTGGTTTCACATTTATAGCCACTTGAATTTTATTATTTTACAGTATCATTATTAATTTTTCATTGCCTTTGCACATCGTTGTTGAGAAATAATTGTTATCTTTGTTCTTGCTCATTCCCCGAAGAAGGGTCATTTTCGAGTTGTGATAAAAATGATAACGCTAAAATAGTTTTCGGCATAAGCAACGTACATTTTTTATCCTCTCTATGACCCACTTTTCGGCCTTGTAAAGTTTGAATTTTTCGCGCTACATTCATACACAGCAGGGAGAAAATCTAGACTAATGGTGGAAATTTGAATGCCATCGGTGATTTCTGCTGACCCGTGTGATTGGGGAAATAATGACCCTCGTGCCCATCTTTGTAGCCCCTGGATACGCGTCACTCGTCCCATGAGCCGCTGGTCGCTCTAAGCTCATTGTAAGCGTAACGGTTAAGCTCGGCCCACGTATCTGCTTTGCATGCAAATTTTGTAAGGTACGTATTGTTTGCCTGGGAAACAGACATTTTATTGATAGTTATGGCAGAGTTTTGTGCAACCCATGTCTTGTTTTTGTTATTTATCCTGCGAGATAGCTATGCAAATTTCACTGAATCCATATCGCTCGCACATTCCAAAGTCACGCTTTGATGTGCTTGTGCGACGGCCTGGGCAAATTCTGCCGCTGTTGCTAATTATCATATAAATGTTGTATTTGAGCAGCTCCTCTAGCAAACAACGTGTATCTTACGGTATTTGAATACAAAGCAGTGATAAGTGGGCGGAGCTTCTTCGTCCCGCTTAGCTTATTGTTAGGTCAGCCAGCAACTTATGGGCCGTGAACAGTCGAACAAAAAAATTCACATGCAATCAGCCTTCTCTGGTGGAAACAAAACAATTGTGTTTCAGTTCCACAGTTGTTTTGTCAGCTAATTTTCAATTGTGGGAGTGAT